>JAMKQA010043215.1:0-22181 GCA_024699735.1 Posidonia australis
TATTGTATGTTTCTATAAAAATGTTTGGTTGTAGTCTTCTCGACTGTATTCTTAATCCTTCCTTTGTTGGCCTAATAGGTAACATAGCTGTTATCCTTATTGGCATCTCATTCTTTTGATACATGAATATTGAATATTGAAAATATAAACAAGGAATGATTTGCAAAAAGGCAAAAAACACATCCCAATTTGATTGAGTGAGATGCCAGAATTTTCTTGCATATTATTGTTTTACGTGAAGTACATGTTCATTTTCCTTATTGCAACAAAGTTAAGCAAGCCACCCTTGAACTTTCATACAAGGCTAGCATTCGTCATGATTGTCTAATGTAAAATATATGTTCATATTTGTAAAGTATTACCTGTTGTCTAATTCTCTGTGGGTTGGTTGACTTCATGGTGACATAAAATACATGTTGATGCCAAAAATTGACCAGTCACAATGCACAAAGGAAATGAAGTTGACATTTGGAATAGCCATAAAAAGCAATAGATGGTTAATGATAAAAAAAAGTTCTCACGTATGATTTCAAGCAAGATCAGCCTCCACATGAATAGAATATGAGGTTGTGGAACAAGGAAAACTACTGCATTATTCAATACGATGCACAATGATGCCTCTTTTCATCTTTTGACACAAACAATAATAGATAATTAGATATTATTTTAGAATATGATGTAAGTTGCTCCTTAGGTTGGCTTTATTGAAGACCATGCCACTAGTCTAGTGGGTTTCGTTGTCAATAGTTGGGGGGCAACATTTACTTGTGACAATCCAGTTTTCTAGTGAAGTTTATGATACATAAGTGCAAAGTTTTAGACCATGCATTAGATGTGATGGGTTCATGAATAATACCAAAATGGATTATTTTTATGATTGGAGGTTAATTTGGCTCACTAGTTTGGTTAGTCATAGCCAGATCTGGGCCAACTGGTTATGTGCAACTAGATAGAGTTTTCCATTCAACAGGTTAGTTGGGTCTATGTTGTTCATAACCATGACTGGTTACAAACCTTTTGGTTTAGGGGTATGAAACGTTACAAGCTAATCACTCGAGGTTGGAGAAAAATTATATTGTTTCACCTTGTTTGGATTGATGAGAGAGATTCTGATAGAAAAGAAAATGACAAGAATTTTATCATGTTATGCCCTCTATAAGGTACTGTTTTTCCTATTACATTATTTTATTTGAGAGTAGTTTTTGACATTATATTAGAAAACGTAAAATTTTAACTTTCTCTCACAAAATTTTCATTGCCTCCCATTCAAACAGGAAAAATATTATCTCTCTCCATTCCTCTCCACCTCTCCTCATTAATAACCCTTTGTCCAAGCAGGCCATCAAGGAAGTACTTCATCTATTTATTGATTCATTTTTTTTTTTCATTCTCCTCTTCCCACTTCCAATTATTGAAGACCTCTTATTATGTTGGATGCTAGATTACTGGTAGGACATTGTAGATGATAGTATGATGCATTGACAACAGAAAGAACTAAAGTAAGCACTACAATAATACTATTTTATGTTTCTCAAATTTCTTGAAATATTCTCTTGTGATTCCAAATTGTGGTGTACGGAGTTTAGTAGTTTGATACTATCATTACCTTACCAAGTGGTGCTAGTATTAGCATCCATTTCCTCTTTGGGCATCTCCGTGATGGCTGCCAAATATGTGGATATGCTAAACACAGAGGCTAGAGTGCGAATTGAAATTTTTCTGAGATGGAGAAGCAAAGAATTATCCAAACACCCAACTGTCTAATACCACTAAATGTAAATATGTAATGTCTATACCCTTTTTGAGCTATTTGCCAACAAATTTTCTCTCTCCTTCCAATGAGAATCATCTCATGCTTTATTTAAAAAAATTCCGTCTCTCCCATCTTTTATCCATTCTCCACTTCTCACTTCTAATTTTCTACTAGCCTCTACTTATGTTGGATAATGGTATAGAAGACAATAAAAGATATTGGCGTTGGAATTAACTAAAACAAACAGTGCAATAATATGTATTATTATTCTAATACATTAAATTTTTTTAAATTTGAGTTGTTTCATGGAATATCAACTTTACCTAGTAGTATACCATTGTTGATGATTCCTTTAGTATTGATTGGTTTGGCTTCTGTTATTATTGTCATGCTTTTGTCACATTGTGTCCCTATGGTATTTATACAGTATTTTCCATTTCTTGAAAGAGCCATAACTATATATCTATGTTGTACAGTTGTAACAACATTTCTTTATTTTTACCAATGAAATCACTTAAAACATGGAAAATGAAGAGTGGGCACTAGTTGGTGGAGTAGTCTGACTGGGCAATGGCCCTGGTCAACTAGTACCTTGGCCAAGTCGAAAACATTGATAATATACCACCACATGCTATGATTGACTCAAGTCTAAAGCCTTATCCGGTCACACTAACAGTCAGCCCTCTTGGAGTCAATGCTAATATCAGAGGGGATTGTCTTATTCTATTGTAGGCCACTAGCACACTAATAGGCAAGACTGTCAGAAAACCTAGTCTGGAATGTGGATGATCCTTGATTCGCTGATGTATAGCCGCATCCTCAGAAATACTGGCCCTGTGGGGAGTGTTAAGCTCAAAAAATAATATGGAGACCTCCATTGAGCGATGTTGCTGCTTGATCTAGGGGTTTTTGTCGAAGTTTCTTTCAAACTTGGAAAGAAATTCAAAGAAGGAAGCTACTTGGTATTGTGATGAGATTGAAGCAGCACCATCAGAGTAATTTTTTTGATTTAGATTGAATTGATCATTCTTATGTGGCTGACCCTACATAATGGCATTAAGGCCTGGTGGCGGCAGTGGTGGTTACATCATTAGAATTGAAATCATTTTTGTGTGTGCTTATTGTTACATTATCCATTATTAAAATTTTATTTCAGGCTTAGAAAATATTAGTGCTTGCAGAGTTCTCAATTTTCTTTTATTGCGAACCATCTCCTAAATCTAAGTTCATGCTTGCATCGGCTGCCCACCTTGTGCCCATGTCAGCACTTTAAAACACATCGAAGCAAATAAGGAATATGTTTGTGTTTTGATCTTAAATTTGTTTCCTATTATACTTAGATTTCGCTAAAACATGTCAAATCTGTGTGTATTTTCTATGCTTGTTATCCAGATTTTCAGTTAGTGGTAGTTGTAAATAACAGTTATTGCAAACAACAAAAACAAAAAGTTTTTTTTTTTTTGCAGAGCAAAAACCTTTCTTCCATATTAAATTACATGATTGAGGAACTTATTTTGTTACTATAAAATACAACCAGCTGAGACCAGCTACATCAAACAAATGCCTGTTTAGATTGCTTCCAGCTTCCACAAAAATAGTTGAAGACATGTAAGATTTTTGATGATTGAAGCGCCTGCACTGATATGAATGTAATAACATAATTACATTTTCTTCATTATTACAAGTTCCTCAAGTCATGTGTCATGGTCCATGTATATTTGCTTCTTTTCGGCATAGGGTTAAATAAGTAACATGAATTTCAAGTAATATCTTACTGTTATGCTGTATTTGGATTTTAGTAGGCAAAGAAGGAACCTTATTACCTACGTGCAACCAGATTACCAGAATAGGTGTAATTCTGTGGTCATGGGTTCAAATCTCAAAATGGCCTCTCTGTGTCTGGGGGAAAGGCTGGGTGCTTTTTGACCCTCCCCAGTACACCCCCCTCTTTAGTGGGGTGTTGTCCACTGGGTTTGCCTCTCTCCTTTTTTTATCTGATAAAAATTTTTTAAATAATATTAGTTTGGGTTTTCCTATCATCTTTTTTTTTTGTTTGCTATGTACATATCGTCATGGAGTAGACATGTGATTAATATCTGTATAATATAGGAAATAAGTGAAGATGATCTTCTTGATGATGGTGATGAGGATACTGATGATGAACCTCAGCATGAACCTGAAGCTCCAGCCCAAGTCGAGCCTGTTGTGAAGAAGCAAGTCCCACCTGTGGTCATGCCGAAGGAGACAGAGAAACAACTATCTAAAAAGGAACTTAAGAAAAAAGAGCTTGCAGAACTAGAAGCTGTATTGGCAGAGTTTCGTGTTAATGAACCTGAGGAATGCCGGGGTAATTTTGGGCTATTTATTCTATTAAATGGTTGTGTTATTTTCACTGTTGTCTTATATTACAAACTTTCGCAGCCTTTCATACTGGAGTAGTAGTATTATATTTTTTATGTTCGAATGTCTTTCAGAGGGAAACAGTACACAGCAGCGAAATGAGGTTGTAGAGAAGAAGAATAATGTTCTTGCTCCAACTGAGAGCAAAAGTTCAAAGAAGAAAAAAAAGAAAGAAAGAAACTCCAAGGAGGTGTCTAATGAATCACAGGAGCGAACAAATAGACCAGTGTCCGATCTCCCACATGAGCCAAGTGGCATCCGACCAATTGAAGATGATACTTCTACAGTTGATATGAAAGAGCGACTAAAGAAGATGGCCTCAGTGAAAAAAAAGAAGTCGAATAAAGAGATGGATGCAGCTTCTAAAGCTGCTGCATCCGAAGCTGCAGCTCGGAGTGCAAGATTAGCTGCTGCAAAGAAGAAAGAGAAAAATCATTACAACCAGCAGCCACTGCGGTGAGTTTTTTTTTGCCCGGCGGCAGACACGTAGTGTATCTCTTGTTTATTAATTGGATACCAAATAAGTAGCGGAGTCCATTGCATGAATGACCTCTGTTAGTATTCTCTGGTTTAAAAGAGTAGTAAGGATTCTCAATGATATCAAATCCAGGTGTTGTGTGGTTTGGACTGGTGTTCTAAAATCCCTTGAATTTTCATGCATTGTGCACCTGAATGCTCGTCTCTTACTCTTTATGTGTGTGCTCATTGCTCAAGCGTCAAAGTTGCAATGCGGGTTTCCTGCATCTATTGTTTCTATTCTGTTAAATAATACTTTTGCGGTGTAAGTGGACTTCGGTGTGTCAAATGGTATTATGTTAGAAATTACATTACTGTGTATTTGCGTCGTGTATATGCATTCCACGTCAAAGTTCTGCAACAGAAATCCGTCAGCCATATTGGCTGCGAAAATGTCTTTTGTTGGGAAAGAATTCATTGTTCACGCAAAAACGAGAAATGCAGAAGTTGGCTGCCTAGGAACTTGGAGTGCGATACGGACCGAATCTAGATTTGCATTTGGATTTTATCGAATGTAGATATTTAGTTTATATATTCGGTTGATTACGAATAGGGGTAATGGGTCATAAAATTTTTGGAATGCAAATAATTCAAATAAAGAATCTTAATCATTGCATTAATAATACATACATGTTAAAAAAATGCATCTAAAATATTTATCATATTATAAAATTATTGTAATGATAGAGAATAAAAAAATATTATTGTCAATTTTTTTGTAATTAAAATAAATAATCATTATTAAAAATATTATATTAATTTATTTTTAAATTAAACAACATATCCATAATTGATTTTTGTTCATTTCGTCATGTGTTCACTTGAGATTTGAATATGGAAATTAATTATCATATATGTAAGTATTTGTATTGTACATAAATATGGTAAAGGATATATCTATTCCATGTTGACTCCATTTGTATCCTACTAGTAGTCATTGTAGAATTATTATTTATGAAATATTTTTATGTTTATATTTTATTAAATTGACATTTATCTTGTGGATTTATAGTTTAAAATTTAGTATACTGATATTTCATTGGGTTTATAACTATACTACATTCTATTAATATTCATTTTTTTTTTTACACATCCGAATTTTATCTGTATCTCTTTTCTTTTGAATTCTATGTAGGAGAATATCAGAAAAAATTCGCATCTAGATTTCTCCAAAAATAATTTTCAATTTTTATATTTGTTACATATCCATGTTCGTATTCCTATTCGAAAATTTTAAATATATGGGGAATATGGTAAAAGGTATATTTGATTTGTATTCAATCCATTTGCATCCATACTAATAACAATCAAACAAAAGAGGGCTTTTTTTGCTTGCATAAGATTGAAATGTAGCATATTTACTAGTATAAATTTACAAATGCATTCATTATGCCCCCTTCCACTAACCTAGGTTAAGACCCTTTTGACATTGTTTGGTAGTACAGACCTAAACATGATTAACTAATATAGCAATACAATTTTTAGATAAATTAATAGGAATATATACCTATAATAGCTCATAGTTTTATTCAAAGAGAAGAATCATATAAAATTTCTATAAATTGGACTAAAAAGACAAAATTAAATTAAAATCTTGTAGGTAGTGTGGTCTTGAAATATGATCTTTTTACATAGAATAGAAATTAAAAAAAAGATCCTTATACTAACTCACAATTTTAGTCAAAAAGAGAAATCACATAAAACTTTTATGAATTGGACTGGAAAAGGTTGATTTAAATTAAAATCCTGTAGATCGAGATATTTTGGTCACATGGATGTGTAATGTGATCATATGGGTAAGTATAGACATGGAATTCGGGCCGGACCGGACCGACCCGGCCCATGGAACAAGCGGCCCGACCGAGCCGGCCCGCTGGCTGGTCCGGGCCTGGCCGGCCGCAATAGGCCATGGGCCCAGCATGGCCCATGGCCAGCATCCGGGACAGTCCAGGCCGGGCCGGGCCCACGGGCCGACTGCAACACCTTTTTTTTTTTTCATTGTGCACGGGCCGACCCGACCCGGCCCAGACTGCTTCGTGGGCCAAACTGGGCCTAGTCCGCGGGCCTTGGCGGGCCTGCCCGTTTGGCCCGACACGGCCCGCGGCCCGCGACGGGCCTGGCCCGGCCCGACCCACAAGTGATCCAGCCCAGACTGGGCCGAGCGGGCCTGGACCGGCCCGGCCCGATTTCTATGTCTAGGTAAGTAGACTACTTTCTAAGGGTATGCAAGCAAAAATCCTAAAAAAAAAAAAACTGTAATCAGACTTTAAATCAAGTGAAGACAAGATTGTCTGCTTTTTTTTCCTACTCAATCTTTTTAGCTAAGGTTTCCTTTACTCACTATAAATAAAATTATCAATACAAGGAAGCAAAAAAAGAGGTAAGTGAAAAATGAGAAAGGTTGAAACTGCGAGAATGCTAAGCATACAAATTGCTGGATATTAGGCATATAATACTAATGATTATTAATTTTCTTATTCACATAATATTTTTAAGGAATGACCCGATAGGCCATGGTCTTAAATAAAAAACTAATTAAGTATTTGCTTATGACCATTAGATGTGTCAATGTGGATCCTCTCCATCGACTTAAATCTCAAGTTGTCTTAAGTACAATCCTAATTTGTGATGCGTAGCAATATTTAAAAATAATAGTGAGGATTGGCATGGATTGTTATGCAACAATCATGGTTAAAAGATGATGGTTAACATAATTAATTTTGACAATAAATTACAAATGAATTAATCCCACCTCTTCTCTCTTCACCCCCAAGTTTCTAGTGCAGCAAACTCTTTTTTATTTATTTTTTAATTAATTACACCCCTCTCTCTCCAATCCCACTATTATTCTAAAATGTTCCCTTTCTTTTATTTTATATTAATATTTTTAGTTAATAATGAATATTTAAGGATGCAAACAAATATAAATTATCCATTCAATATTCATATTTATATCCATTCTTGAGCAAATATGAATACCACATATACCCATATCCTTCCATGAGCAAGTACAGATAGGAATATGATGTTTTGATATTAAATGGATATAGATATAGATATGAATATGTTATTTTGATTTTAAGCAAATATAGATTCATATACATATATATAATTTTTGTATCCATATAATATGTACATTTGAACTTCAAAAATGAATATAAATATGATACCACTTACCATAATCGATGTGTTTGCACTCTAATGTTTGAAACAAACCAATATCCCCAGGTTATAAAATAAATAGCCCTCTCATTTTGTTTTTTGGATCGATAAATCCTAGTTATATATTTATTTCTTTTAATTTTTTTTGTAAATGATGTATACCACATGTACATCCCATTTCTTCTTCTTCCCTTCCTTTGTAAACAACGTACATGTTTCTCTCTAAGAATCCCACATATACCTTTGTTCCAATGATCATTAGTATAAAAAGAATTCAAAAAAATCAGAAGGGATTCTCCTCGGCCTTTATGCACTGAATGAACACCTCTGCCATTTTTTGGTACATGTGCTGCTTGAGGTACATCTTCTCTACCTTCAGCCTTCCATTCTTCCCCAGCTGCTCTCTTGCTGTTCGATTGCTCAGCAAGAACTGGAGATTCTGAGCTAGTGCCCCAATACCTTCCCGACCAATGGGATGAAGAAGACCTGTCACCTTGTCCTCAACTATCTCCCTGGTGCCTCCAGCATCTGTTCCAAGTACCTGAGTGATGAGAGGACATAGTATAAGAAACCCTCTAGCCAATAATTTTTTTCGCATTTCTGCCTTCTGCTTCAGCATCACAACACCACACGCAAAAGTAACTCCCCAGTTTCACATAAAACCATACCATGCTTGTGGCAAACCCCAGCATTGATAAATATATTGATACAAATGTTACAAACGACGGGAATATATCCCTTCTTTGATTTTCTGTAAAGATGATTTTCTACTGTACCATTGTTAATTGTAAGACATTCCCTGTCCAATGTATTATAGTTTACTAAATCTGTCTTTACTTCATGGCTCTGTCTCCCTTTTCCTGTATCAACTGAAAATCAATTGATGATAAATGAAGGAGTACAACTACATATAACTATCAGTCAAATTTCCACCTCTTTTTTTTCCAATATAAGACTATTTCAACAGTTTCCTTCACTTGTGTCTTGTTTAAGTTTTATTAGTGTCTCTTTTGAGTATAGGTGGATGTAGGTAGACTTAGGTTCATTTAAGTTTTTTTAAACTTTGATATCATATTGAAATATGGACAATCAATTAAAGATAATTGAAGAAATACATCTATATATAACTACAAGTTCAATCCTCACTTCTTTCCAATGTAGGACTATTCTAATAGATATTTTATACCATCATCAAATATCATCTACAGTATCACTAGACAAGCAGCAACAACTGCTTTCAAATTAAAAAAAAAAAAGACCTAACATCTTTCTATTATCTATATGATTAATGAGAACTTCCCGGTTCCTATGGGCATAACTGCTAGTTATACAACCACAGCTTGGTTCAATATGATGTGCAAACCGTATGACAAATCTAGATTCTAGATATGTAATAAAATAACTTTAAAAAATAAGGTACGAGGAAAGAAATTAAAGAAACAAAACCAGGACAGCAATCTTACCCGAGATGATCTAACTGTGGGTTGTGATGTATTTTCTGGTGGAGTAAAAAATAACACTATGAGGAAACGGTGGAGAAACAAAACCAGTATCACAGCAATGCCACCCCAAGATATATTGGAGTGGGTGATTTTCTCGCATTCTGGTCTCCACTTCCCTTACATACCACTAGAGGACATTTACAAATCAATATAGCAGCGAATTATGCTTCTCCATGTAACTGTTTCAAATAGTTTCTTTTAAATGGATATAACCTTAAGAACATCACAAACTAACATAGGGAGAGAGCAACAGAACCAAACTCCATGAAAAGTAAGAATATCTGCTTATTTTCACCAATTTTAGGCAAAAGATCATGACTTGAGAATTAAGATACAATTGCTAACAAGATATATTGAACATATGAACTTTATGTATTAGGAGTTAAATAATGTTAGGAGGCTATATGGTCTATTTTGTATTAGGATAATTATAAATCCGTTTATCCTATCCTATAAATATATAATATGTAACATCAGATAATAGATTTCTATTCTATTTTTCTCTTTATTTCACATTATAACAGAGTCCAAGAGAAAACCCTAGGATTCCTCCACCACTGTCATCTCCGACAAGCTTTCCAGCATCGACTAGCCTCTCCGACCACCACGTCAGTGCTGTTCAACCTCTCCAGATCCTTCCCCTCCGCCTTCAAGCCACCCAAGCCTTTCCGCCCAAGCTATCAGGCCATCCAGGCCTTTTCGTCGACGCCATCCAGCCTTCTAGGCCCTTTCGTCGACGCCATCGGGCCTTCCAGGCCACTCCCCCTGTGTCGGTTGGCCCTCCAACCTTCTCTTGTGTCATCCTTGAGCCCATCCAACCCTTCCTCTGTAGGCACGACCCCCTTCAGTTGCCGGCATCTCCTTTTGCCACCTCGGACAGGCTGGCAAGTCTGTGCGACAATCCTTTTAGGGTCGTTCTATCACCGACGATTGTATTGTTGGTCCCTATCTCTATGTAGTTCATGTGATGGACTGTAGATACCTCTTTCTACTACTACTGAGGGTGATTTCATCTTTTCCACATGATCTATTGCCTCTTGTAGGTTTTGGACTTCTATATCATCTAATTGGAAGCTTTTCTACACGATTGTGGACCTAAATAATAACTTTCAGATCTGATTTCTTCTAAATCAATATGATTTTAAGAGAATCTCTTGTTAAAAATCTTAGTGAAACTTCTCAGAAACTTGTTGAAAAGAACCACTTATTGTGGGTACAAAACTTTGAAACATTTCTGACTGCACATCACAAGATCAAACATCTTATTGAACCTCCATCGAATGCCAAGGACAATACTTATGAAGATTGATTTGCTTATGACTCTGCTATGGTCTCTTAAATGGTAGATAGTATGGAACCAAATGTTACTCGTGGTGTGATATTTTTAAGACTTGCAAAGAAAATCTAGAACAACTTAAAACAGATGTACGAATATACAAAATATTTTCCCTATAGATGGGAGACAACTCTATACAGGATTACTTTGCTTCACCGAGAGTTCTTCTGGATGAGCTTGATATTTATCAACCTCTGACATCTCTAATATTACTACTATACATTAGTACAAAAAAGAGCTAACTATTGCAACCTATCTTTCTAATTTGACCTTAAAACTCTATTTTCATATTCGAGGCCAGATTCTTGATATAGATTCTACTCCTAGTTTAGAGACTATTTTCTCTCGCATACTTTGTATTTCTACTAACACCTCTACTATCTCGTCTGATCATTCTACTATAACGACTATCCGTGGTCGTGATCGCAACTCTAGACGTAATTCTAGTCGAGGAGGAGGCCGTGGACGTATAGATGGTAAAGGCCACACACCATGCGAACACTGCGGTCGTACAAATCATCGATCAAATCGTTGCTGAGAGAAGTTCGGAAAACCAGATTGGGCATAGATTTCCATCAAGACAGACTACTACACGAACAATTACTCCTACTACTAGTATGTCTTTAGTGACCATTTCACAGGATGCATACACACAATTCCTCTAGTTCCGCGAAAACTAGTCCTCTATTGCTATGGCCTCACATGTTATTGCTTCCACCTTAGGTACCTCTTGTTTGTGAGTCTCGAGGGATAGTTCTTGAATTATTGATTCAAGAACATCCTCTCACATGACAAATAATCTTGACCTCTACTCTCGTATATCTCAATTACATGACATTAGACTTGTTTTTATTGCTAATGGTAGAACTTATCGTGTTTCTGGACAAAACACTACTCATACTGCATCTCAATTAACATTAGACAAAGTCCTCTATATCTCTGGACTTTCAGTTAATCTTTTATCCATTAGCGCTATTGCCAAGCAACTTCACTATTTTATAACCTTTTTTTCTCTTCATTGTACCTTTCAAGATCTGCAGATGGAGAAGATGATTGATTTGGAACGTGAACGTGGTTAAGGAATTTACTTACTAGTTACATATGAGATACCTCAAGGACTTACTTCATTAACTTTTACAGTAGAACCATCTCTCATTTGGCATCGTCGATTGCGTTATCCGTCTTTTAATAAGTTGCAGCAGACATTCTCTTGGATTTCTATTTCTTTTTTTCATTGTAAGTCTTGTGAGTAAGGTAAGCATCATCGTGATGTATGAATTGTAAGTCGTGCTACCTTTCAGAGTCTTCATCTGGTTTGTAATCAGAGTCCTTTTGAATTGATTCACTGTGATGTATGAAATCCAACCAGAACACCGTTTATGTCTGGTTAAAGATATTATATTGTATTTATTGATAATTTTTCTCGAGTCTCGTAGGTTTATTTGTTAAAAGATAGAGTCAGTGTTCTAGATATTGTTAAGAAATTTTTTACTGAAATAAAGAATTAATATTTTAGTTGTCCAAAAATTCTTCGCACTGACAATACTTTGGAATTTATTCAAATGAACCTTTGAAGTCATTGTGATTCTTTTAGTGTTACTCATCAAACTTCTTGCCCACATACCTTTCAACAGAATGGACTTGCTGAATGCAAACATCGACATATTCTTGATGTAACGCATTCCATTATGATTGAAATGCATGTTCTCAAGTATTTGTGTTTAGATGCAATGCTTATGGCATCATATCTCATCAACCGTATACCTTTTACCCTATTTAGGAGGCAGATTCCTCTAAGATGGTTGCATCCTAATAAAGACTTCTTTACCCATACTCTACGAGTATTTGATTGTATTGCCTTTGTCTAAGATTTAACTCTAAATCTAAACAAATTAGCTACACGCTCTACTCATTGTATCTTTGTTGGATATTTTCGTACTCAAAGAGGGTATCAATGCTTCATTCCTACCATCAGAAAATACATTATGACGACAGATGTTACATTCTTTGAGAATTAGTCTTTTTTTAGCAGTGTTAATCCACCTACAGAGAGTATCCCTTTACCAATGCCTGTAGAGTCTTGTGATACTGATGGTACTGATATCATTATTGTGAAAAATAAGGAGCCTTGTCCTTTACAGGTATATTATGGACAGAAGCGTTTTTTTATAGCCATTACTTCTTCACATTCTACAGATTTACCACCCACAGACATTGACTTACTAATTTCCATTCAGAAAGGTACATGTGCTTCCACTATACATCTTATTTCACATTTTGCTAGTTATGATAGACTTCACCCTGCCTATCGTACCTTTGCCTTGTCCATTCCTTCTAAATCACTTCATAGGAACAACAAAAAGGCTAAATTATTACCATAGTGGAAAGCAACTATCGATGAGAAGATGCAGGCTTTAGTGTTACGAGGTACTTGGAACTTGGTTCCTAGACCAATAGATACAAATGTGATTACATATAAATGAATATTTACTATCAAATATAAGCCTGATGATGAGATTGACAGATACAAAGCATGTTTAGTAGTACATGGATTTACACAGAAATATGGTGTAGACTATGCTGAGACCTTTTCTGCAGAAGCGAAGTTGAATTTCATAAGGATTATTCTTTCTGTTACAGTGAACCATTCCTAGGAACTCAGTCAGTTAGATGTGAAGAATACTTTCCTATATGGTAATCTCACAGAACAAGTATATATGAAACAACCTCCTGGACATGTTGCTCAATAAGTGGATCAGGTCTGTCTATGATCTCAAGCAAAATCTGCATGCCTGGTTCGAAAAATTCAGCAGTATCATTGTGGATTACGATTTTCGACAATGTGTTGTCGATCACTTTGTTTTCTACAGATGCACAGAGAATGAGTGTGTAATTCTTGCGGTGTATATGGATGATATTTTAATTATTGGTAGTGATACTACAGACATTCAAAAAACAAAGAGCTACTTACAAACACACTTTATTACAAAAGACATAGACAGACCAAAGTATTTTTTGTATCGAGTTTGCTTATGCCAAAGAGAGATTGACGTTGTCCTAGAGAAAATATGTATTAAACCTTTTACAAGAGACAAGATTACTAAGATGCAAACCAGAGAGCACTCCTTTTGATTAGAGTCTAAATCTTTGGGATAGCTCGTCATCTCTATTAGAGGACCCTGACAAGTACAGGCAACTGATTGGGAAGCTTATCTATTTGACTATTACACATCCAGACATTGTATACATTGTTGGAGTGCTCAGTCAGTTTATGTAGGAGCCAAGAACAATACACTGGTTAGAGGCTTTGCGAATACTGTCTTATATTAAAAAAAACTCCTAGTCAAGGACTAATTTATAAAAGAATAGTTATTTACATGTTAAGGCGTACTCAGACTCTGGTTACGTAAGAGATAAGAGAGATCGAAAGTCTACTTCTGGAAACTGTACATATGTCGGAGGAAATCTTGTTACATAGCGTAGTAAGAAGTAGAGTGTTGTTTCTAAATCCAATGTTAAGACTGAATATCGATCTATGGTACAGTCTGCTTGTGAAATGATGTGACTCCGCTCTTTTCTGACAAAGTTAGACTTCTCTATTGATGTGTTCATGAAAATGTATTATAATAATCAGATAACTATTCATATTACCAATAATCTAACCTTCCATGAACGTACCAAGCATATTGAAGTAGACCATCATTCCATTCGAGATATAGTGATGCAAAGGATAATCTCTACTCCTTATAGGAAATCCTCTGATTAGTTTGCAAATATCTTCACTAAAGGATTGAATATAGGACCATATGAGTCTCTTTGTACCATGTTAGGCATAATCAATACATATACTCCAGTTTAAGGAGTGTTAGGAGGTTATATAGCCTGTCTTGTATTAGGATAATGAGATATCCATTTATCCTATCCTATAAATATGTAATATGTAACTTCAGATAATAGATCTATTCTATTTTTTTCTTTATTTCACATCATATATATACCTCCACCACCAATTTTACATATATATATTTCCATATAAATCTGATACATAAGTACATATCCTTAAAACATTTGATCCTTTACACACACACACCTTATAAGCATCAAAATTTTCATATAACTTTGCAGTACATAAAATAGATTAGTAATAAGTGTGTAAGGTGGCTGTCAAACATAAAACTACTATTTTTCTGGTCTTAGGTCCGTAAGTTCTATATCTACGTTGAAACCTATTCTAGAGGCTATTGGTTTATCCAGTTCTTTATTTAATATTTTCTCTAATTCGAATTTCTAAAATCGCCCATTCAAAGAAAAGGTTCAGACTTCAGAACATTTCAACTTCGCAACAACAGGGTTAGGAATATTTTGGTAAATAAATTACAGTATGATTAAAAGAAATACTAGCTCTAGAAAATTAATTTGTTATATGCCACCACAATATGAATGAAAAGGCTGGAAGAGAATAAAATAATACCGGCAGGCCAAATGCCATTGCTTCAATTGTAACTCTTCCAAATGTTTCTCCAAGCCCCTATATACCAATTTGTAATATTTTAGACCCTTGAAGAACAGAAACTTCTCCAATGAAGAAAGACAACCCATGGCTCCAATAATATAATAAAAAGAATAATGGATAATAAAATAATCACATAATAATGAAATGATAAAGGTGAGCTTTGACAATGACATTAAATCTAATTTTAGTGGAAGATTGTGTGATTAAAACTACCTAGGCATTAATTACATAAGCATCTGCTGCAGCATAGAGTGAAGAAACACGTGTAGTAGCAGGAGTCCATAGCAACAATTTCGACAGGTTTGAATGCTGAGACAGAAATTTCAATAGTCCTTTGACATAGAGCACCTTGTTACTCTTCAATCCAACAGAACCAATTAAAACTTTAAGAGCATCCAGATGTTGAATAGTTTCACCGGAGTCATTCATAGAAAGGATCTTAGGTAATCTAGAATGTTCTTTCCTTCTTTTCTCGACAATATAACTGATGTTGCTATTAGTTTCAAGAACATCTTCCAAATTTTCGTGGGTAAGGTTTCCAGCCAGTGTCCCTAGGTGCTCGTTTTCATCTTGCATGCTGACACTAGAGAGGTTTCTATCTTGCATTGAACTATTGATATTAAGATCTATTAGAGGAGGTTTTCGCTCAGCCACCAAAAGAACTGATTCAAGCAACAAGAACTGCCCTTTCCCAGGATTAATACTGCTAAGAGAGATCACAAGCATATCGTTATCAGCTAAACCCAACTCTTTTCTAACTGCAAGCCTTAGAAGCTTCCTTTTTTCCTCCATCTTCTCAATGGTAAAGGAAGGTGTGTTGAAGGAGCAAGGAATTCCTGCTACACATGCTAATTCATCATTTACAGAAAGAGAAACTGTTGTAGGTTTTGTCTTCAACTGGATATGCTCTTCTTCACACCAACTGAGCCATTGTCTAGACTGCAAGTCTGATAGAAATATCAGCATCTTCACTTGGTTAAGCAAATGCTTAGATCTATCGAAGTATTCCCGCCTATTCTCCATGATCCACCATAGAATTTGCTTCGATCCAGCAGTAACATGTGATATATACTGTTCTGAAGCAAAATGGATTGCCAAATGAGAACAAAGATTCTATGTTTCTTTCCTTAACATGAAACAATACTTGTGATAGAATGATAATTTTATTATAAAAAAAATTAGAGAAAATTACTGGGAATAACAGTTCAATTTTTCATTAGCCTAGAGCAGATGTCTCACCAGAAACTTAACATATACATGGATATTAAAATTGCTAGATTAACTGAGACTTTTGCATATTTGGGTAGGGGAATGCTAAAAAAATTTACCATACCGGAGGTATGAGGCTCCATTTAATACATGTTTACAAATTTACAAAAAAGGAATCCAGTAAAGAAAAACTTTAGCACAGAAGACAAAGCTAAATCATGTTATTGGATCATGAAAATAGAATGGACACAAGGGTGTCATCATCAGAGAATAAAACCACTTTTGCTGACAGCAAGCACACATGCAGGAAGACAGAATTTCAGCATATGAATTGGCATTGAGGACAAGATCTACATCAAGATCCCTCTTGGCTCAGTGTGGTCTAGAGTGCACATCTGAAGCAAAAGTTAAGAAAATTGGTAGACGGTATGCAATATTCAGACAATCATGGGACTGATTTTCGATTATGTGAAAACTAACAATTAGTCAATTTGAATATTCTAATTAATAAAAACATATTATATATAAAAAACAAAAAAAATGATAACCGTTATTTGCAACGAGAAAAATGGTTGTGTATCAACTTAAAATCATATAAATACACACAAAACAACCCTTAAAACAAATCAATTGAAAAAAGAAGAACTTTTAAGAATTTAATATTTTAATTAAAACCAAATCTTAAATAATGATTAGTTCATGATGAAGTCGGTGCCATGATATGTTAAAATTGTAAAAATAAATAAACACATAACTTGAACACAAACTAACACTAAATAATTAAAAAAAAATCAAAGCAAAGTTTCAACTTATATATTAGATGTTAGCTGGTCAATCATTGATGATTCAATCAATTGTGCATTAATTGGTTCAGTCAATTCTTCCAAAACAATTACGCATCTGTTTGGTAGGCCTGCTGATCAAGATAATTGTCTGATCACAAACGACGATCACTCATTTAATTTCATCATATATTTATTGTCCTGAATGGTTTTTTTCTGCTATGGACTGTCTCATATGGATAACTACTTGACACAGAAGCATATAGCTGTTCCATAAATAAATATACTTCGTCCATGTTATGCTGGGACATGCAAAATTATTCCATAGTAAAAGCTAGTATGCATCCTGTAATTCACGTATTCTGTAGGAAGAAGGCAAGTCATCAGATGTAATGTCTGGGAAGCATTCCTAATTCCTTTTACCAATACATAGAAGAATTTTGATCTGCGTGTTAGGATGAACGTAACATCCTATGCTGTCTCCAAATTTTATATTTTAAAGAATCACAATTCATGTTTGAAAAAAAAAAGGAATTTCCACCTATCCATGATGAACAGACAGCAGATCCAGCTATAATAAGATCTGCTCTCTTGGCAATCTTGTAGCTGAGTTTTCCCTTGTTTTTGAGCACTTTAATTCCCCTTCGAATCAGCTCACCCATCAACCCCCCCTTCCTGCTAAGTACGACAACTGATACAGACCCTCCACAGCTCAAAATTTCTGTTGCCAATTCCATCATTGAAAGTGGTGCACCCGTCATAGAAAGCTCATGAAATATCAACACAAATCTCCTGGACAAAACAAGTCGACCAAATTCACCTTTCTTGTTACAAGTACCTTTTCTTCTGTCAGCCCTCCAACCCAGAACACTATCCTCTGTCTTACCAAATGGACCAACAAACAATCCATATGCAGTGTTTCTTCTCGCTATTCCCTCATCTACATTAGCACCTGTATTGTCTTCTGAAACCGCTTTTGCTGGCACATTGCTGTTATTGTGCAGCCTATGCTCTAATCTCCTATGCTTACTTCTAGAAGTTGCATTCTGTCGAGAGAATCCAGAAGTTGCTTTCATAACCAAATTGATATCAAAATTCTTGTAAGCCATCTCTTCATTCTCTTTCAATCTCACCAAACCCAATCTACTAGAGTTAGTGGGATTGTCCACAGAAGTATCAACTGTTGTACTTACATCCATCACTTTCTGCACACTTCCCACTTGACTCTTATAGCCAATGAGCTCTGGCTTACTGTGTTCATTGTGAGCCCATTTCGACTGGACATAAAACCCTACATACGCCCACACAGTTATCAGAACAAGCAGGAAAATCAAGCGGTTGCCAGGCATCCATAGGAACCTTCCCCAGTTTCCTTTAAAATCCCTTCGAGGAGTTCGCAACTTACGGAAAGAAGGTGAGCCCCTGGGTGTTGATTTCCCCGATGAAGTAACTTTTAAGCTTCCAGCAGGGCGGTAGGAGCTCTGCCTGAATACATTAACATTTAAATCCTCCCTGCCGTTTGTTTCTTCCATGAAGTCCTCACTTCATGCTCACTATACCTCCATCAAAAACAACAATCCCACTCAATATACAATCACAACCTCTCCAGATAAACCCTAACAAACAGAAATAGCACGTAAAACAGCTCGAACAAATCCAGATTCCAATTAAACCTGCATTCCAGAGATAAAGGCCACAATTACAACAAGCAGACACTCCGATTTCACACAATCTGCATGAGAAAATTCACAACCTCTCCAGGTAAACCCTAATATACACAAACAGCGCGAAAACAAGCTGGAGCAAAGCCAGATTCGAATCCAAACCTGCATTCCAGAGAAAAAAATCCACAATCACAAGCTACGAACACTCCAATCGCAACTAAAAGCACCAAGAACAGGTAAAAATATACAACAAGAAACCCCTACAACTTCAAGAATATCTCAAACCAGCTCCTCTCAGATCCGAGCAGTCGCTGCTTCACTCCCACGGAGCAACAACATCCAAACCAAAACAACGTCCAAGAACAGTGCGAAAACGAGAAGATCGAGCACTCACAATGCTGCGATTAACAGACACCGGAGAGAATCGAATCGAAGCGAAGGGATACGCCTCCACTCCCCGGCTACTGCTGCAGCACGACTCCAGTGATCGATCGGGAACAGCTCCGCTCGGTCGCAGAACGCGAGAGGACTGGGCGATTCGTAGGGTTTTGGGGAGCTCGAGGTCTGAGATCTGTGGATTTTGGGGGTAGTTTTCTTGTGGTGGGGGAGGAAACGAAACTCTGGAGTCTGGACTCTTTCTTTCTTTCTTTCATGCTGGAAGGAGGCACCACTGGTGGGCGTGAAAATTCTATTTAGGGGACAGAGATTTTATACTCTCATAGGAGGTAGACAAGGTCAAATGGTAAAAAATGGTTTTAAATTTGCTCCTTTCCCGGCACCGCGCTCGTGGGGGTGCAAGTTTTTAGGTAGAATGTTATTTTCCCTTTTTTATTTTTTATTTGCAAACTTTTAGGTGGATTGTCGTGTACAGTGGAAATGATTCTCCTAAATGAGACATGTACGGAGTAAGTATGGTCATATTTATACGTTTAACTTTTAAATTTAAATCGATAGCAGTAAATCTACTTTCCTATTTTGTCTTTGCTTGTCCCATCACCCATGAGATAATATAAAATAGATACGGTAAATAGATAAATAAGTATAATCTTGTTTAAATACATTTTTTGAACATTGGATATTTAAATAAATAATTAAAATCACATTTTATTACGTTATAAACTATTAGAATTTAAGAATTCATCCTTAAAATAATGTGTTTGAATGTCTCATTACAAATTTAAATCAAAATTACTAGATAAATGTACAAAATATTTTTTTATCATTTCATAATTTTAAAAGAGAAATAAAATAAAAAAAACAAAGTAATTAAAATAGTGCAAGTAGATGGGCAACATGTGCATAGTTACCCTTACATGTATTCTCACTTGTACTTTATAAGAGTATGAGTAAAACGGATAATAAGTAAATGGGTAATATGGTAAAATTCTTTTCACATTTACTTGTATAAAACAAGGTGCGAGTAACGAGTAGATACCTTCTTCATTTATAGGCCTAATATAACCTCAGTTTAACCTTTCTATAGCAATTCACTTACACAAAAACCTCTTATGCACAAGCACACGCACACGCACATAATCACAAAGAAGGGTACGAGATTTTTAAGATGCAACCCTTTCTTTTCTATTTCATTTATAGAACACCTTAAACACAAAAGGTTAAGAAGCAATATACAAGTACACTCTCTCATTGTTGTCTTTCTTCTACAAGTCTACACATATTTATACACAGTTGCACAAGTCCTCATAACTCGTGCCATCAAGTCTTGGCTTTAACTCTACTTAAAGCCCCAGCTATCGTGCAACTTGATTATAACAACAGCAATTAATTCGTGCATGCTTATGCACACTTAAGCTCTTCACTCGTGTGTGCTAATACACATTGAAGCACCTTCATTCGTGCGCCATCAAGTCCCTTAATTCTCGGCTTTAACTCCACTTAAAAGCCCGTGCACACATAGTTCCTTAATGTGCTTGACTATAACGTCGACAATTGGTCCATGTACGTATCTGGATTGCACCATTGTCCCATAATGCTCAACCATGTCCATAACGCTCAACCATGTCCATGCGCTACTCCACTTGAGTGCTAGGTGAACTTGAGTGCAACTCGCTGCAAACACTACTCACACACGTCTTGCGCAATCAAGGATAACTCATGACCAACCTGACCAAATGGTCGTGCACAAACTGCCTTGGTTAATGCTTGCACACAACCTACTTGATTTCTCTCTCGTGCTTTCTCTAGACACCCCGATTTTGAGATGACTCATTGATAATTTTCCAGATGTTGCTTTGGATGTGGCTGACCAAATCTAAGCCTATAGCAAGCCCGCAGCCCAATTAGAAATCTAGACAAGTAGGGAAGAGCACCTAGCTGGCACACTTACCTGACACACCTAGCTAGCACTCCTACCTGACACACCTAGCTAGCACACCTACCTCGCACACATAGGTGGCGCACATAGCTGGAGCACAAAGCTGGCGCACCAACCTGGCACACAGCCACTTTTCTGGCTGCTGGCTGCTGGCTTTCCACCTCCCATGGCTGTTACCTCCAGCAACGAATATGCCATGGAATCTTCCAGGCTTTTCGTCTACGAGACCCTTTACATTCTCCATGAGCTACCCTTGAGAGTTTCCTATAAATAGACACCTATAGCTAGCCATTTGAGGGATTAGAAAAGTTCAAGATACACACAATTACAACCAGAATTCTGCAGCTGTCCCTTTGAACTCTTAGCTTTCTTCTTGCATCTAGAGATATCCTCAGCCCTTCCAAAACATCAATGAGCTTATTATCTTGGGTCTTCTTTGAAGGAACATCTAGAACAAGGTAGACCTTCTCACTTTTCCTTTTAATTCTTGTTCTTTTACATTGGAATAAGGCATGTTAGAAACTTACATATGGTCTGATTTCGTCATGTTTTCATGAGATTTCAATGATGATTTTGCTTATCCTTCTTGTAAGATGATCTCCATGCAAATTTATACTCTCGTTTGCAAGCATGCTTACTTTTCTTCTAGCATAAAATCTACACCATATTGCATATATGAGTTGTCTTTCTCTTACTGTTTCTTTACACATAGATCCATGCCAAGCTTCTAAATGTTAGAGTCATGCAGTAGAGATAACATGACTTGTTTGTGTTTTGATTGGTTCGCTCACATCATGTTTTATTCCTTTGCACTTTGCATGTTTTCATACATGAATCCATTAACTCATCTTGATTTTAATTACATGAATGATAGGATGGCTTTGATCATGTGCATCCAATCATGCTTTCAGCTCTTAACAATGGCATAAATCAATCTGCATCACCCATCTCTTTTCTGGGATAGATTCTGGATCAGATTGCAATCTGATCCAGATTCTCTAGGGCGCAC
>JAMKQA010043216.1:0-26528 GCA_024699735.1 Posidonia australis
ATATCATGTAATATGATGGATTCCAGAATATCATGCAATGCAAAGTCCTTGCAAACTCAAAAATGTAACTTAAATATCTATGAAAATCCAAGCATGAAAAGATAACATGGATCTTGTGCTCAAAGGCGATATGCCTCACACAAGATCACACCCTTTTTATGCTAAATAAAGACAACAAGAATCAGCCATACTATCTGGATCATGGACTGATGCATAAGAATCTCCATATAGGAGTCCATGGGGCAATCAGCCTACCAGATTTCAGTGATGAGCCAAACATACAAAGTGCAAAAGTCTTAAAAACAGTATCATCTTAAGCTGAAAACATGCATGCAAAGACATGTAATATCAGAGAATCATCACCAGGAAAATCAGAGTCAAAAGCATCCGGGAAACCATGCAGATTATGATGCAAACAGGGTGATTTACTCTCTGACTAGACTGGTGCACCAGAGTGGTGCGCCAGAATGGTGCTCTGGTAAGGTGCGCCACTATGGTGTGCCAGAATAGTGCTCCCCAGAAACCTTGAATCAGACTACAGTCTGATTCAGAATCTGGTCTAGATTTCAGAGATCGATAGCTTTTTCTTTAACCTAGATCAGTTATACAAATAATAAGTGACAGAAACATGATGAGATACAAACAAATGAAAGTCTTTTATCACTAGTTTCAAATCATGCCAAATCATAGGTTGATGACTGCATACATGCTTAGGATTCTAAAGAATATGTATGAGTTAATAAGGTCATTGATCTTATACAAATGATAAACACATAGAAAGCATATTGGCTATTGATATGAGTGCATGAATCATGATTCTCTATGTGAAAGAAACAAAGATGAAAGACAAATTTGCAGCATAAAATTAGATTATCTATGAAGTTTATGACATGCTTTATAAATAAAAGAAGGGAGATGAACCTACCTTGTCCAAGGCGTTTCTTCTTAGAAAACTCAAGATAATACTTCCTTGTTGCTTTGGAGAGGCTGGAGATCCTCTAGAAGGCCAAGATATTCTCAAGAAAACGAGAGAGACTTGCTGGTGTAAGTGGATAGCTTGCTCAGGATTAACCAAGTGTCAAATGGTTGCCAATGGGGGTCCTTTTATAGAGTTCCACAAGGGTAACTCCCATGGGATGCAGACAGCCTCGCAAACGAAGAGTCTGGCGTAGATTCACAGGGAATATCCACTAGCGAGGGTTACAAACATGGGAGATGGAAAGTCAACAACCAGCACTCTGAAAAGTGGCTGTGCGCCAGCTTAGTGCGCCAAGATGGTACTCTAGATAGGTGCGCCACCTTGGTGCTCTAGCTAAGTGTGCCACTATAGTGCTCCTGCTCGGTGCTTCAATCAAGTGCTCCACATTTATGCTCTCCACTAGCTATCTGAATTGCCAATTGGGCCACAGGCTTGCTATGGGCTTGTGGTCGGTTTATGCAATGATCTCTGGCTAGTTAAAAGGTTGAGTAGGATTCAAAAGTGGTTGAGCTTCTCGCATCCAAAGCAACATCTGGGGAGTTTACCTATGAGCCACCTCAAAATCGGAGTGTCTACATGGTGGTAGACGACAGAGGACAATAGGAAGGACAAAATGATTTCTAGAGAGAGAAAAAGAAGCATGCATCATGACAATGTAATAGTGATCATAGAGGCGACACAAGTACAATAACATGGCAACACAAGGAGGGTGATGGAGAGGATAACAGTCGTGGTGGGAGAGAAAGTCAAGGAAAGAGAAATATACAGTGGTGGTGGTGGAGGCAATGCAACAACACGAGGAGGACAGTGTGACAACACAATGAGGGTGATAGGTGATAATGAGGAGCAAGAGAGAGAGAGAGAGAGATGTATGTGACTCAATTTCGGTTGTGTGGTACAAAATTCAATGTCTCCAAAATAAAATGTACAATATTCGTATGAACTAGATGCTACTTGCTAACTACTTATGCTCCAATGTTACCAATGGACAACAATGGAACATGCACATTCGTAAATATTGTTGTTGAGCCATCTCTCTTATCATGCATATGAATACATAGATTACTTTTAATTGACATTATCTTACTTATACATGTACATGTCTTTTAATTGATTATATCTTACTTACACAAGTTTTACATCACTGACATATAACACAAGCATATTGTTTAAAATATTCATTGAAGTCTTACTTTTGGTCTCAAAAAAAAAAAAAAAAAAACCAAGCTATGTGTTACACCCAATTCATACTCATTACCTTATCCATAAACAGGTGATAAAACAATTTAACAGGTACAGAATAAAAACTAATCGAGTGATCATCTGTCCTCACACCCAGTCCTTTGGACGACTAAGGGTAATGGTTAAGGTTCAATTTTTCTCTTTGATAGCCCTAGTCATGGCTAAGGGTTTGGCTCAATTCTAACTCCTTTTTGATTTACTAGGGTTATGAAGTAATTTGCATATTTTTCCTCTTTTTTTTGTCGTCTTAGCTCACAAACTTGGACCATTCATACATACCTTTATTTTAGTGTTCTACATGCATTAACTCATCATTTGAGTGCACTAAGAATTCCAGACTTAATTCTTGGAATGGAACCCTTAATAATGAGGAAAATAGCAATATATCTCCCATCTACCAACCTACTTACCAATGATATCTTGAAATGGGATTGTGTTGAGGGTTTCATAAAATTCTGCAGCCTGATTGGCCTTTATCTACCTAACCTTTCTGCTGCTAATGAATTTAGTTCACAACTTGTTAGACAATAGCAAAGTTTGCCTGCATTTATAATCTGAATTTAGTTCACAACTTGTTAGACAGCAGCAAAGTTTGCCTGCATTTATAATCTGAATTTAATGCAAGACTGTGAATTTAATGCGATGATATAGACAGTGTTTGTTTACTGCTCTAGGTTAGTCCTTATTCTCCAGAATCAACATTGTAGTCCCACTCTCATAAAAATTCTATAGTAATCGTTCCCATAAAAACTCTACGATAGCCGCTCACAACTGAAGGTGTCAACGACTCACTCTTATTTTTCTTCTTCAGCTACAGTGACTGGAGTGAAATGGAACTGTGCATGGAACGACGAGATCATACGTGTTCGTGTAGAGAAACAACACCAAGTCGGAGTTGGAGCAATTGGAGTAACGGGAGCAAGTAAACAAACACACCCATAGTGACAATGGTGGAGGTAGCAATGCACTGTGAGGAGAGTGGTGGAGAGGACTTAAGATTATTTTTTTTTGAAATTGGTAAATAGTATTAATATTGATGTGCCATTTGGCTATGAATTCTACCATTAAGTGAAAACAGATGTCTAAAATACACAAAGTACATAGTCTACAATCCCAAGGAAATATCAAACGAAGTCCAAAATATTACTGACCAAAGTAAGTTCACAAAATGAAGTTAAAGTCTAAAAGAAAAACCCCAAATATCACTTCAAGAACCAGTCTAGAAAATGTCGAAGGGTGGGACATCCTCAACAAGGGATTGAATTGCAACTGAGGAAGCAGAGGCAGGGACAGTCAAGCCAATAGAGGAAGCGATAGATTGTGCAACCTGATTAGTCTGATCTTGGTCTCAATCCTGCTGCATCTTTTGCAATGCTTGGGAGAGTTCCTCATTACCTTGGCCTAAAAAAAGATTAACTTCCCAAGATTTGATTAGTAAAATAATTCCAAATATAATAAAATTTATAGGTTTAATTTTATTCCTAAAAATTCTGTTATTTTTCTCTGGCCATAAAGTCCAACAAATAGCTGGAACGAGTAAATTCCAAACATGAATATCATTAGAATATTTCGCAAACACTCTTAAAGAGAATATGTCCAACAAATTGATAGAATAGAGAATGGATGTATTATTCAAAAAGAATTTCTAGACTTGAAATGCTAAAAGGGAAGTTATAAGAATGTGTGAAGTGGTTTCGCAACTGAAATCAAAGGAAAAGCATAAAGATGGACCCGACCACCCTCTCTTAACAAGATTTTCTTGAGATAATATCCTATCATAAATTGCCAACCATAAAATTAGTTTAATTTTCAAAGGTACTTTGCTATTCCAAATATTACTTCTGAGGGAAGATCTAAGTCCTCTGTCATTTAAAAATTCATAATAACTCTTAATCGAAAAAGATTTATTAGAAGTACAAGCCCAATAGAGTTTGTCGGCCCCATCATTAAGTTGAAGGTTGTTATTATATCTGCAAAACTATCCAATTGTCGTTGCAAAGAGTCGAAATCAATGTTGTTTCCAATTGTCTTCCTAAAAAGCCTTAGAAATTCATTATTAAATCTGATCCACATTTTTTTAACTGTACTTTTCTTCAAGTGGATAATTGATATAAGTTGGGCAAACTATTTTTAAGTGAGCCTTCCCAATACCACATATTTTCTCCACTATTAACCAAAAATCTAGAAAAAATATTCATGATAGGAAGACTTTTCAAGAGTTCCACCTATAAAGGTAACCTACTAGAATACACATTTAGTAATGCTACAGAGCTATTAAGAGAGTAATAGTGGGATTTAACTAGCTCAGTCCACTTGAGCTTAGAATTACCTACAAATAATTGCCATAGAAGTTTACATTTCAGTGCATTGCTGAAATTTCTAATATTGATAATACTCCAACCCCCTTGATTTTTTGAACGACAAATTTTCTGTCAATTAACTATGTGGTATCCTATACTAGAACGCCCCGTCGAATTCCAGAGAAATCTTCTCCTGAGGCAGTCGATCTCTTTCTCCACCCTAACAGGAAGGTGAAGGTTGAAATGGTAGATAGTACCGAGTTAATTAAAGTGAGCCTCTCACCAATAGAAAGAAATTTTAGTTTCCAAGTAACAAGTTTGGATGTCAGCTTATCCAAAACAGGAGATCAATCATTAAATGTGGCTTTACAGTAGTATAAAGGCATTCCTAAATATTTAATTAGAAGGGACTCTTACTTGCAACCTAGAATTTTACAACACCTATCAATGTTATCCTGGGAAACCCCAATTCTGGTAAGGGATGACTTGTAAAAATTAATCTTAAGACCAAAACATGCTTGAAAGCAAGTCAAGATCATTTTGACATCAACAATGCATTCTTGATAAGAACAATATTGTATCATCAGCATACTGAATGTTAATCACATTAGGTCCACCTCTAGGGAATTGAATCTCCGAAATTAAATTGTTTTGAGTGCCTAAATATAACATTATATTTAGGACATGTATAACCACTATATAGAGTAATGGAGAGAGAGAGTCACCCTGCTTTAACCCATTAGTGGCTCCAAAGAAACCTTTAGGTGTACCATTGATAAGAATGGAATATTTAACTGAAGTAATGTACATATTGATCAAAGAGAGTTAAATTTCCCCACAATCGATACCTCTAAGGGAATTAATTAAGAAGTTCCAATTAACATTATTAAAAGCCTTCTCAAAGTCTAACTTTAACACAAAACCAAGAGAATCTAAATGATTCATGAAATGGATTGTTTCCTAAGCAACCAAAAAGCAATCATGAATACTTCTACCTGGAAGAAGTGCACACAGGTTATTATCGATAAAAGAATTCAAAATAGGGCAAAATCAGTTGATTAATCTCTTATATATGATCTTAAAGGTACTGTTTAATAAGCTTATAGGTCGATAATCATGCACCCTCTAAACCTTATCTTTTTTAGGTATTAGAGTAATAAAAGTTTGATTGATCCCTTTTAAAACATTTATATCAGTAGATCTCTAAAAATATCCAAAAAGACTGATTAAATCTACCATGATAGCATCCTAGAATTTTTGAAAGAAGCATACAAGGAAACCATTTCGACCCAGAGATTTATCTCCAACAAGTTTGAACACACTTGCCCTAATTTCTTTCTCTGAAAATTTGACCTCCAAAGACACAGGATTCTGAATCTTATAAGGAAACAAGAGGTCCTAATTAAGATCTCCAGGGAAGCCACCTTTTCTATTAAAATAGTTGAACAAATGTTTTTCAATAGCATTGCTTATCACCCTAGGTGCATCTACCTATCTATCGTCAATGATAAGCGATGAAATAAATTTTCTCCTTCTCCTTCCATTGATAATTTTACGAAAGAAAGTAGTATTGAGATTTTCCTTTTTTAACCATTGAATTTTAGATCTTTGTTTCCAGTATAATTCCTATTCCAGTAAAAGGTTATAATGTTCATTTTTAAGTGTTTAGTGCCATTCCCATGAACACATGGGAAGTTACATCAACTCAACCTGTTTGTCTAATTTAAGGATTTGTGATTCAGTCTCTCCCAATCTAATATTTCTTTCCAACGTTCGCCCAGGAATCCATTATTTGATTGCCCTTTTTAGGAATTTAAGTTTAAAAGCAAAGCCATCTATAAGGTTGGTTTGATAGGAAAAACTATTTAGGTATCCAGATACCATATCTTGAAAGCCAACAATAGTAAACCAAGACTTTAAGAATTTGAAGGGAGAAGGTCCCCTGGTTGGAGGCAAAGTGTCCAAGTAAATAGGGATATGATCTAAAATAATGCGGATTTTCCCCAAACAAATGTCATTTTGAAAGTGGGACTTCAAGTCAGGAGAAATTAAAAACCTATCTAATCTTACCATTATAGAGATAGCCTGAAGACTTGACCAAGTATATAAACAATTATTAGGTGCATAGTCAATAAGGTTACTAGAGGTAATAAAATCATTGAATTTTGTCATAATAGGTGATACTCCAAAACCATTGGAGTGCTTAAAGGTAAATATGGTGATATTAAAGTCCCCCCAATAACGCAATTACTGCCAACAGAAGCACTAAGATCCCCAAGCTCAGAAAGGAATGACTATTTTAGAGTTGAGGAACAAGATCCATATATCCTAGTTAACCACCACTCAAAGGAGTTAAGGATGGTCCTAAAATGAATTGAGACACTGTAATTTTTGCTGACTACATTCATTTTGTAAAGAAGAGAATCATTCCAACCAATAATGATACCACGGAAGCCTCAGTAAAGGGTAGAATTTCTCACCTATCCATTCTCCAACCTCCTAGAGCACGGGAGGTAGGCAAAAAAAAGGTATTCTAGTTTAATTTCGCAAAGAATCGGGATGTCACATCTGAGTCTACGGACTAAGTTTCTGATCGTTTTACGCTTACCACTACTCCCCAGACTCCTAATAGTCTAGGTTAAAATAATCATATTAAAATTAAGAATTCAAATGGAGAGCCACCATGCTCTCCATACACAAGTTGTTGACCTTCAAGTTGATCGGAGGTAACGATTGTTGGACACATACTGCATTTAAGAACTGTCTAGCCTCTAGGCTAGAATTCAAAGAAATACTAATTTTCCTACAAAAAGTGATAAATTCTTGGTAGGAAGGCCATGAAAAAAAAGTTGACCGGAGGACTTAGGATTTTTTCGGTGGAATTTCAACTTCTGAACTCAAGTATAGAAGCTAACTTCTGATTAGAAGCTGTCATACCTTAATTTCTAGAAATGTAAAAGAATCATTGTTCTAAAAACTATTGTAACTTAAAAGAATCATTGTTTTTGAAAAAGTAAGTAGAATTTGATAGAACTGTTAGACCATTGTAACTTCTAGGAAGAAACTATATGCTCAAAAGTTGTCTAAAAACTCTACCAAACGGACCCTTAGTGATGGTGATAAACAACGAAGAACAGTAGGAAGGACGAAATGATTTTTAAAGAGAGAAAAAGAAGCATACATCATGATGATGTAATAGTGATCATAGAGGCGACACAAGGACGACGACATGGCAACACAAGGAGGGTGATGGAGACGATAGCAGTCATGGTGGGAGAGAAAAACAAGGAAAGGAAAATATGTGGTGGTGGTGGTGGAGGCAACGTAGCAACACAATGAGGATGACAGAGTGACAATGAGAGAGAGAGAAAGAGATGTATGAGACTCAACATCATTTGTGTGGTACAAAAATCAATGTCTCCAAAATAAAATGTACAGCATTCATAAGAATTAGAAGTTACTTACTAACTACTCTAGCTCCAATGTCACCAATGGAAAACAATGGAACATGCACATTCGTGAATATTGTTGTTGAGCCATCTCTCTTATCATGCATACGAATACATAGATTACTTTTAATTGACATTATCTTACTTACACATGTACATGTTTTTTAATTGATTATATCTTACTTACACAAGTTTTACATCACTGACACATAACACAGGCATATTGTTTAAAATATTCATTGAAGTCTTACTTTTGGTCTCAAAAAAAAAAAAAAAAACCAAGCAATGTGTTACACCCAATTCATACTCATTACCTTATCCATAAACAGGTAATAAAACAATTTAACGGGTACAGAATAAAAACTAATCGAGTGATCATCTGTCCTCACGTCCAGTCCTTTGGACGGCTAAGGCTAATGGTTAAGGTTCAATTAGTCTCTTTGTCTACCTAACCTTTTTGCTGCTAATGAATTTTGTTCACAACTTGTTAGACAGCAGCAAAATTTGCCTGCATGTATAATCTGAATTTAATGCAAGACAGTTCACACCCACCTAAAAATACATTTCACAAATGAGCTAAGACATTTAAGAAGCATTGTGAATGAGAATTGGGTGGCTGATGGGAGACTTTGACTTGATCGAGGGCTCTCTTTAAAAATCAAGTGGAACAACAAATACACCTAATATGGTGGAATTTAATGACTATATTGCGGAAGCAGGCCTTGTTGATTATTCTCCGACTAATCATAGTTTTAGATGGCCCAATTTTCATGTTAGATCTTTTAGAAGTTCAAGATTCATGGCTATTTGATAATTCCAAGAGGATGAAGTTCATTTAAATTGGGATCTGCTCCTCCTGTCTATTAAGATCCCTAAATCAGATCTTTTAGAAGTTCAAATTACAAAATCATTTGGACCCATCTAATCTGACCCACGTATACCTCTGGTAGATATCCTAATTATTCAAAGAATGAGAGAGACTATAGACCTGACAATGAATAGTGTTGTACACTTTGGGTATCACATTAGTCGTGTTTATCATTTCTCTAATTGTCATTTTTTATTGAAAGAAGAGTTATATCATTTGACATTTTATCACTAATACTATTAATTCTAATTCATTTATTACAATTTTTTAATTTCATCTAATGATCCGTTCAGTAGAGTTTTAACTTTTGAATCCAAGTATATAAGCTAACTTTTTGTTAAAAATTGTCATAACCTAATTTCTATAAATATAAAAGAATTACTGTTTTAAAAGCTATATGTTTCCAAGAAACTGGTAGTGTTTGGTAGAACTGTTGGACCATTCCAGTTTCTAAAGAGAAGCTATATGCTCAAGCTGTTTAAAAGTTCTACCAAACGGATCTTAAGAAAATGTTTACTACAAATTCATATAATTAGTAATAAAATAAATGATAACATGTCATCTAATTAGCAATTAATAAAAAAATTCACTCTTATACCATAGAATTATATTACGCTTAAACTCACCTAACTTATTACTTTGTAATATCATTTATCTAAGACAATTTCAATATCTTCTTGTATGACAAAGGACATGAGGGTTGGGATGATTTTAATTACCGTTTACAAAGACTAATATATTTTTTACTTCAAAGAAAAACAACTTATATATAGTTTATTTCTACTCATCTAAAAGAAAGAGTTTGCATTTTATATATGTTAATCTTAGTTTTTACCTAGAAATTTGAACTTATCGATTGTGACTTAATAAATTATCATTTCATCAAACATTCCACTGTATCGTAGTATAATTTCCACTACACAAGTAATAAATTTGGCTAATTTAAGTATTGACATTAAAATTTTATTAAATTTTAATGTTAATTATTAGGGAAACAATGTCCTTCATTCTCTTTTCGCTTCATTCACCGTTCATATGTTTTTGGTCCATAATTTTTTTTATTCTAAAATTTTATTTCTTCCTTAAAAAGATAAGTGCTTTTTACTTAAACATACGAATAAACGATGATAATTTTTCTATTAAATAAGAATAACTATAATCAATCATTGATGAGAGAAAGGTAGTAGAGTAATATATAATATTTAAAAAAGAAACATAAATAATAAATGTAACCTCTTCAATACATTGGTTAAATAAAAATTAATTAATTTTAAATATCAAAATATAAAATATAAATTAAAATTTATTTATTTTGCATTTCTTATAATTCACGCAACGTGCTAACTAAGTTACTGCTCTTGATAAAATTACGATGTACGAACTTTCGGAAATGCACTGTGATTAGAATCATCTGTTAATAAGTCTTCAAATTGGACGGTCCAGATCTAACTTCATCCGATAGGTCCAAATTGGGCGGTCCTCCGATGGCGGGAGCCCGCGGATAAAACAAAACAGCGCCGCCGGCGCTCACACCCAAATGGCGACCAGTCTCCTCCGCGCCTCTCCTTGCCCAACCTTCACTTGGACTCCCACCACCACTGAAACCAGTCCCACCCCCAGAACTAGGGTTAGGGTTTCGGCTTCATCGGAGATGGCAACCAGAACCGCCGTCGTCCCGGCCATCATTGTCGGCGGCGGGAGGGTCGGGAAGATGCTGCAGTGTATCGGTGACGGCCGTGACGTGCTCCTCGGGAGAGGCCAGCCTATCCCGTCCGACTTCGAAGGCCCGATCTTCGTGTGCACGAGGAACGACGACCTCGAGGCCGTTCTTGACTCCACCCCGCAGGCCCGGTGGAACGGTATCCGTCCCCTCCCAAGATTGGAACCTTTTTGGGGTTTTGGATTTCTTATTTCTTGGTGCTAGGGGGTTTGGCTTTGTGGAGATGTGTTGTTTGTGCAGACTTGGTTTTCTTTCAGAACGGGATGCTGGAGCCGTGGCTTGAGAGTAAGGGACTTGGGGCTGCGAACCAGGTGCTGGCTTATTTTGCCGTGTCCAAGCTTGGAGAGCCGCCGGTGGATGGGAAGACGGACACCAATCCCGAGGGGCTGACTGCTGCTTTTGGAAAATGGGCGCCGGCGGTCGCGTCGCGGCTTCATGCCGGTGGGCTTTCCTGCAAGGTATTGGCTTGAGAAAATTTTATCTTTTGCTCGTGTGATTGCATATGCTTTGAAGACTTTTAGCCTGATTGCGATGCTCTGCTACGAGGAGCTTTACAATTAAAACACAATAAAAGAAAGTAGTTGAATACAATTCAACTTCAATCCCTTCCCTTAAACATCACGACGACCTACGGAGCTGCAATTTCATATCGTGTTTCATTCATTTCAAGCCGTAAAGTAAGATAAGAATTGTTCTTCATACTGTGACTCTGAAGATAATTGACTAGGTGTTGGCTCAAAAAATGATGATTTTTTCCCTGACCCTTTTGCAGGATGGATGGGCACCTTAAAAACCTTACAGAACATAATTTTTCTAGTTGTGTATTTCCATTTCTCCTTTTTTATTTATTTCAAGACTAGAAAACATTCAAGAAATAACCTATAGTCTGCAGGCACTGAAAATGCCAAGATGAAGGCAGTGGCTAATGCACCTTGGCCTGCCTAGACGAAGACCAAAAGCAAATTAAAACTTGAATTTATGAAGAACATGTATTCCTCTTGCAACATATTTCAAATCAACAAAAATCCAAACTTACTTCCCTTTTTTTATACGTTTACATACTCTTGAATAAGAAGCTAATCTTAACCAATGATTATCCATGGAAAAACAAATGAAGCAAAATGTAAAGAAAATATAATCTTTACACATCAGTGGAAGGTCATGCATGATAAACCCTGAATATACAATCCAAAACCAATGGATAGCAAAAATATAACTATAAATCATCATATAAAAGTTAACAAAAATGCAAATAGAATTAATTAAATTTAACTTTTTGTAAATTTTGCTCTTAGACTAAGACAAGACAATGCCTGTGCACCCAAAATGATGCTTATGTACTCAGTGCTAGGGAGGATGTGATCCAAAGGCATTCAAGGCAAGAATAAACTGGCTTTTATAATTGTTGCATGGATACTTTTTGGGCATCATCTTTTCAACTATGATTATGTGCACATAAAACTCTAGCTAGAACCTAAGAAGGCAAAATCTGCTGGGCTAAGTTGTCAAACAAAAGGAAGTTTGCCTTTGAATTGGTCAGGTAACCTCCTTGGATTGCTTCTATGTGGTTAATATCGCAGTTCCATTCAGTTTAGAGTTCAAGCATTTTCAACACAATCTAATTCAGCTGCTTGAGGTTGGGGGTTTGCTAATTCAATTTTCCAACAAAACCAAAATGATTAAATCAGTTGAATGCATGTAGACAGTTTATATTTGTCGCAAGGTATCTTACTCTATCATTTCGATCACTAGGTGTCTAGGTCTCCGTCATAATCTTGAATGTTGCGGCATATGGAACTATCCAATAAAAGAAAAGGAATAGGTATCTTCTCTAATTGTCAAGATTGAAATCTTTTGGTACCTATTGTGCCCCTAAGCTTATCACATACTCTCCCTTTATTTATATATTTTCTGCATGGTATATATAGGATATGTAGTTCCACAAAGTTGAAAATATCATGTACCTTGCCTATGGAGTATATGTTAGTTAATTCCCAAGACTAATAAATGATTCTCCTATTGTCATTTCATTAAAATCATGTTGCTATATTATTGCCCATTTGATATCTGAATTTTTTTTATATTATTTGGTGCTTCCCAATATATTCAGATTTATTCTTTTTGCATATATACCTGTTTTTTGTTGGAGAAATTTGAACCTTGTGAATGATACCAATCCAACCTGGATACTTTCTATCTGGATTTGATCAGTTGTTTTCATCAATAGATTAGGTTTAGTTCCAATATTCTAACTAAAGAATATTTGTTTGGGTCCATGTCATCATTCAACCAAAACCAGTGTAATCCCTATTCCCTATAGACTCCTGATAAAATATTGTAGGTTTTTCATTATCACCCTGTAGGAATGGTCTTTATTAAAGGAACAAAGCCTTATTTCTGAAAGGATTGTTTGATTCTCCCTGGAATTTGGAGGAACATGTAAAATGTTTTGGTTGGTACAAGTCATTTGTTATAATGTGTATTGATGATGTAGATCAATCATTAGCTACGATGATGAGTGGGAATCCAGAATGTACAATTCTACATTAACTACAGTTTATGTATTCTAGGTGTATCACTTTCTGCTGTTTTTATTTCTGTCTCATTGATCACGTCATCAAAAACTATGATTTCCACCTGATGGCCTTCAGGTGCTTGACAAGGAAGCATTTGAGAAACATATGTTAGAAAAGCTGATATGGATTGCATCATTCATGCTTGTTGGAGCCCGGCATCCAGGAGCTAGTGTGGGTGCTGTGGAAAGTGAGCATCAGTCTGAGGTATGATGTGATCTTTTATAATCTTTCCTGTCCCTTTTTTTTCAGGAGTAGAGTTATGGTATGTTTTTGATTATGTTGAAAATTTCTTTACCACAACTATCTGTAATTCTTGTTCTTGTTATGGGTCCCAACGTATACCTAGCCTCATCTGAACTTTAAATTAAAGGTGTTTTATTTCTGGATTACTGCTGCTACGACTTACTGAGTGCAGCATAGACCTTGGCTTACGTGCGGCAACAACTGCAACATCTAGCATGTTGTTCCAATTGTGTTGTGTAGATTCCTTAAGATCTGACTATTACAGTAAGCATGCATGTCTTCTTCTGCCTCATCTTTGCGTAGTTGATAGGCCTGGCTTTTCTTTTTAGAGTAGTTTAAGTGGTTGCACAGGTTCGTACTTCATGCAAGGGCTTCTGCCTTTGGGAAAGATTTTTTGCATAGTCAGTTGTTGATTTGTTGCCACATTGTGGGTCATATGATTGGGTTATTGGAAGATTTAAATGTCACGTGATGATGTGAAATTTAGTTTAGCAAGCCTTGTTTGTCTTTAATTTGTATTGCATGGAAGGAAACAAAGTTACTAGTGCATTAATCAATGACGATGCTACGTTAGGTTGGAAAGCTCATAGCCGAACTAGCCTCTGCAGCAGCTGCTGCGAAGGTTATAACGTTTGAAGATGGCATGGTAGAAAGACTCTGTGCTTATTCAAGGGTTGTTGCGCACTTCCCCACTGCTGTTAAGGAGGCAAGTACATTGCTATACTTTAACGGTTCCATGCTACATATCTAATGGCTCGAAACAGTAATAATTCATTGTGTCTTGTAAAATTTACCAGTTCAAGTGGAGAAACGGCTGGTTTTACTCACTCACACAGAAGGCAGCTGCCGAACGGAAGCCAGACCCTTGCCCATTGCATACAGCTCGGCTAAAAGAGTTAAAAATCATTTAATCCGCCCACTGCCCTTCTCTAATCAGATGTAAAGTTTTTATTATGATTACTATTGTACTTTTACCGAGAAGAGCAAATCTATATTACCAGCCATTGAGTGAAAATCCTACCCTCGAATAGCTTCTCCTGCTTACAGAATTTGATATAAAGAAGGGGTCTTGAATAGCTTCTGCTGCTTGCAGAATTCGATATAAAGAAGGGGTATCTGCATTTATACTCTTCCAAAACCTTCTAATGTTATACAATGGGGGATCTAAGAGTTTTTCTAAGGTAGGTATAATTATATAAATGATAAATCTTTACGAATAAATATAATAAAATTTAGATATTATTAATATAACTATATAGAAATTATAAATAAAAAATAATTTAAATAAATTATATTACACATACCACCAAATATGCATAGATACGTATCTTATTGTCATTTGTTGTTTGATAAAGATGAATTAATTCAAATGTTTTAATTGATGGTTTTATTTTTCCCAATTAGCCCATGATTATGTCACAACACTACAATAACATAATTGTTTGAAAAAAATATGAAATACGTCATGTGCCAATATAAATAAACAAGCAACAATAAGTTCTACTGGGTGAGGCACCTTACGTAGGTAAGTTACATTTTATCTTATTATTTTTCAAAAAAATGGGTGAGGCACTTGCCTCACATGGCCACCACTTGAATCCACCAGTGATGTTATACATATCCTTTTAAAGTTTAATTTAACACACATACTTTTACAAAGTCAAAATTCATTATACACATCGTTTTAAAGTTAACTTGTCTTACATAACTCTGTAAATTCAAAATTCATTGTACATATACCTTTTTAAAGTTAATTTCTCACACATACCTTTGTAAATTCAAAATCTTTTGCACACATATCTCTATACCTAATTACAATTAACTCTTAATAAATTTCTGTTAAGAGAATATTCAAAATTTCTAAATTATCTTTCGTAACATCATTTTAAGTGATTCTTATTTAAAAAAGTCTAAGAAATTATCAATACATTTTTCACAACTTTGTATCTTTTAAATGCAAGAGTCTTAATTATGATTATTTTTATTGATTTATTTAGTATTATATCAATTAGATAATAATGAACTTGAGAGATAAACTTCTAAACCTATTTATATATCACCTGTACACTAGTGCACAGCTAAGAAGCTTTGCGTAAAGGATTAACCATCATTAGAATACTATTCTACAATTATAATGTACATAGAAAAAAGATAAAACATAAGAAAAGAAAAGTATCATATCAATCATTCATGAAAAATCAAAGGATCAATGATTGATGTACAGTCATGTTGACTATGCATTGGTGTGTACAGTCACATTGGACTGTTTATATATTTACAATTACATCTTAACTTAAACCATCGTACAAGTATTTCAATAGAGATTGGATTCCAAGAGAGAAAAGAAAGACATATGTAGAATGTTTGTGGATTGGGAATTTCAAAAAAGAGAAAAGATTTGGAAAGATATTATGTTATAGAAAGTATTTTGGGAATTTCAATATCTCTTTAGCAATGATCTGTTAAAAGTTAACTGTAATTGGGTACAAGGGTATGTTTGTAATAAATTTTGAATTTATAAAGATAAATGTAATAAGTTAACTTTCGAAAAGTATGTGTGTAATAGATTTTAAATTTATAGGAATATATATGTGACATGTTAACTTTAAAAGGTATGTGTGAAATGGATTTTAAATTTAACGAGGTATGTGTAACAAATTAATCTTTAGAAAGGTATGTGTAGTATTAAAGGTCTTTGAAAAGGTATCTACGTAAATACCTGTTTGACACCCAAAAAACTGTAGTTGTGTATAAACAAAAAAAAGTCTTATAACACATTGATATTAGTTAAATCCTCTCCCACCCTTCAAAGTGGACAATTGGGTTACACTGGAAGGATAAATCCTAAAGTTATAAAGGACCAACTTACTCTATCATCAAGTAAATAAGGGATAGGAGTTTTGATCTTGAATCGAGGGAATCTAAGGCTACGTTTGTTTACCGTAGTGGGTGAGCCATGCCAACAAAAATCTGTATTATAGTTAATCCAAGCAAAACGAGCCTACAGTAGTCACTCCCATCCGTAGCAGCGTTTGTGTGACCATGGCGGTGGAATCCTACACGGCTTTCCTACGTGCGTGGAAGCACATGAGGAGTCTCGATACAGTCACAGTGAAGATGGTGAATCCGGAAAAGAAGATTGGGCTCGGAAACACCAAGAAAAGATAAGAAAAGGATAAGGAAAGGAGTCGCAATCTAGTCTTTTAATGGAAAGACGAGAAAAATCAAACACAAAGGAAAAAATCGAAAGAAATCAAGGCGAAGAAAACATGTGCATGCTCCGTGCCTAATGGATGTAGTGCACAAATCAATGCGGGTCAGAGAAAGGGTAAGGATTCTTGTTACGCGTGGGGAAGGGTTAGGCACCCCCATGCGTCCGAAGAAATCGATCTTTCTAGGTTTCCTACTTGCTAGTGGTCTATTGTGTGTTTGTTGGCCTATTCTGAATGCACATACTAAATATGACTGGAAAACATGTCAAATCAAAGCGAAGAAATGAACAAAAGAAAAAATGATAATCCGAGGAACAATGTAGGCATTGCAAATGCCGCTTTACTGTACGCCCGTGGGCGATGAGGGAAATTGTGAAAATCGAGAATACTCGAAAAGTATCACGTAAATCAACGGAAACTCGAAGAAATTCGAGAAAATCAAATTGGAGAAAATAATCCTCATTCGGGTCAATGTCGGCATTATCAAGCCTATTAATGTACGCTCTCAGGCGATGGAAATCCAAATCAAATCAAAATCGTAAAAGTCGGATGAAATCCGGGAAACGATGTGAAAATTGAGTTTCAAACAAGTCAAAAGTGTATGCATAATGCGAGAAAGAAGACATGAGAAAATATGCATGAAAATGGGAACAAAATGTATAAGATGCATGTGTTAGTAAAAAAATGTAAATTCCAAGAGCTTTTGTGCAAAATTCACAAATTCTGAATGAAGGTCGAAATTCTGAGGCTAAATCAGCAAAAATACATGGGAAAACACATGTTATGTAATTTTGAAGAAATTAGTGGTCAAATGTGCAAAACTGTGCATTTTTGGTCAAATTCAAGATTCCTAGGGTCTAATGTGCAATTTTACAAGTAAAACATGTATTTAATGTAATTCTGAAGAAATTTAGGGTTAAATGAGCAAGAAAAAGAGTTCATGCTTGAAAACAGGAAGTTTAGGGGCTATTCAGTAATTTTTTCCCCAGAAATTAAGCATTCTGTGAGAAATCAGTGAAATTTAGGGGTTAAAATGCAATTTTTGAACACATCTTAGTATATATTTAAATTCCCAGGGTTTAATTTGCAATTCTGACAGAAAAACATGCATTCAGAACTATTTTAATGAAGCTTAGGGTTTTAAATGCAATTTTTGAGCATATTTTAGTAAATGTTTAAATTCACAGGGTTTAACTTGCAATTATGCCAGAAAAATATGAATCCAGAACAATTTTAATAAAGTTCAGGGTTTTTATGCAAAAATGCTGGACTTTAATGTATGAAAAGTAGTTCTGAGGGTTTTTTATCAAACTTTAAAGCTTAGAAAACATTAACAAGAATGTGTAGGGGTCACACTGCAATATTTCAAAAACAAACATTATTAAAATGATTTTAAAAATATATGCAAGGACCTAAAAGCAAGAAAGAAGGACCTATGTGTAAGAAAAATAAAATATCAGAAGTTTAATAAAAAGAAAACTATATTTTTATTTTTTTTAAAAGAAAAAGAAACGACGGCTAGCGACAGAACTCTACCGTCGACGACAGCCTGGGATATCCTTTCGGGGCTTCCTGATGCCCGATAATGCATCAGGCTCCACTAGGAGCAAGAGGAGAGAAAGAAGAAAAGATCCAACGATTTGGATCAAAGGCTCGACGACCGGAATCCTCCTCCCGTCTCCCTCGCCGTCGACGCAACTCCGACGACGGTGCCATGGAAGGAGGAGGCTCTGGAAGCGATGGATCAGCAGCTCAGGGCTCCAAGAAGCTTGGGAATGCGACAAGGAAGATTTCTCCTCATCCAGCAGCAAGAATGGGTGCGCGAACTTGTTCCCTGACCAAGCTTCGACAGCGTTCTGGCGACGATGGTTGCAGGGGAGAATCAGTGCGCAATTCGCGATGTCAGAGCCTCAAGAGCGTTGGTGGAGCGCCAGAGGTCATTTCCTGGGGGTCGGAGCGGCGTTGCAAAGAGTGAAGCATCCTGTCACGTTTCACTGTTCAACGTCTTCCTCAGCGACGGTGACAGAACTGCTTCGACGGCGAGCGACTTCTAGAGGCTTGACGGGGGCTCGAAATGTTGCACAAAGGGTCGAAAAAGCAAGAGGAAGCTAAACCTAAGAGGATTGAACACATTGGGGCACAAATCGTTCACTGGATTCGTGCCCCCACCTACGTCGCTAGAAAATGACTTCAGCGACCTCTAAAACTCTAATTCTGGCAAGGGGAGCCTTCTGGCTCTACTGGAATCAGTTGGGGAAGAAGAAGGAAGACCTAGGAGACCATTTTTGATGAAAATTGAAGTCAAAGGGATGCTTACCTGAGTAAACAGTGGTGAGGGCCGTCGGAGCTCGCCAGAGGTGGCCTGAAGCTGGGATTTTTCTCCTCCCCGAGCTTCCTCTTTGCTCCTAGACCTCTCTGGTTGCTTTGGTCGTGAGAAAATAGCTTGATGGCTCTCCTTTTTGGATTTTTCCAAGTTTTTCTCTCCTTCTCTCTATCTTTTTTTCTCTTGCAAATGGGGGGTATTTATAGGCTTGCAATGACTAGGTAGGCTAGAGTGGGAGGTGGTTAAGGTTGTTAGGGTGAAGTGGGAAGTGGTTAAGGTAGTTAAGATGAAGTGGGAAGTGATTAAGGTGGTTAAGGTTGTTATAGGTTGTTATGGTGAAGGTGGGAGTTGGTTAAGTTTGTTTGAGTGGTTAGAGGTTATTAAAATGAAATGGGAAGTGGTTAAGGTTGTTAGGGTTTGAGATTTAAGTTTAATTTTTGATTTAAGGTTTGAATTAATCCAAAGGTTTTGGATCAATTCTAGGGTTTTGGATTTAATTATGGATTACATTTAGGACTTTGAATTAATCCTGGGGTTTTGGATTAATTCAAGGGTTTTAGGATTAAGTTTATGTCTAGGGTTAGAGTTTTGGTTGGGTTTTAGGATTTTTAGGGTTTTTCGGGTTTTGTTTAGGGTTTTTGGGTTTCTAGGGTTTTGTTTAGGGTTTTGGAGTTTCTAGAGTTTTATTTAGGGTTTTAGAGTTAGATTTAGGGTTTAATCCAATTGCAAGCATATGATGGTGTCTACAGTTTGTCTCCACATCCGCCCACAGCTCTCCAAGAATGACGAATGACTATCCTGTCCTCTGATAAAACATACACATTTGTAAATGGGTACTTCTCCTCATCCATCTTACCACTCCCGAGAACTTAGGGCCAGCCCAATGCTCCACACCCTTGTCCATGCACCGACACTGGCACCGACACCAACGTACTCTCTACGCTTTCATATTCGGTATTTTGATCATGTCAAATTAAGACAGTTTTGGGGCTATGCTTACATATGCTTTATGCTTCTATATGCTTGATGCTTCCATACGATAGGGTTTTTTTTAAATGTTTGATGCTTGATGCTTCCATCTAATAGGGTTTCGATTTGATGCTTAATATTTTTTCACCATTTTACTGTAATATGCTATGTTTTGTGAAGAAAATTATTCCAATCAAAACAAAAAATAAATCCAAATAGCTTGGAGCTTGAAGATTATTTTGTCACGATTATACTACAATATGCTATGTTTTATGTTTTATGAAGAAAATTTATTGCAATATACTATGTTTTATGAAGAAAATTATTTTCAATTTGAGTATATTCAATTGGAACTTCAAGATTCATATAAATGTTGTAAGTAGTTATAATGTTGTTAGAAAATCCAAATAGGTGGTTAGTACATTGCTTCTGTTAATTCCCCATCCAACGCCTAATTTCTCATACCTACCTGAACCCAAGGAGACTATTTTTGAAATGCGTGCATATCATCTTAATATTTTTCAATTGTGTATGTACATGTATAAAATCATGGATTTTATTGTTATATCCTATTTCATGATACATACATGTCAAATGATATGTATGAGGATAGGAGATGCCTCTTCTGGGTTTGGGAGGATGAACAATTCAATGTTGATGCAGTTGGAGCAGTTGGGAGGAGGAGCATCTCTTCCATTCACCGTATGCTTGTGCCACCATTAAAGGAAGATGCAATTTTCAACAATAATGTTGCTATTAGGCCTCCACTACAAGTCAGTGAGTTGAGTTCTAGGTGTTTTTGCCATGATTATGTCTAATCAAAAATTGAGATGATTACTTCCAATTGTAATGCTCGCAATGCTAATCGTGAAGCATTTGAGAAGACACAGTTGAACATCAATGAAGAAATTCGTCGAGAATCGAAAACCATGGATGTTGCTTGCAGAATTGGTAGGAAGCGTGAAAAGATTTTACTCTTCCTTGCATTGCTTGGGATATGGATCACTATTCTATTGTGTTAAGATCATGAATTAAGTGGATATTAATTTTGTTTTAAAAGAAACACTATATTCGATATTGTAATATAAATGACTGCTTAATTTGTGTTCATGTCTACGATTTTTTGTAATATAACTAACCCCTAACATTACTTTTGGTTGCCTTGTATTTGTTTTTGTTGAAGGTAGTAGTATCCAATGTAATTGTAGGGGTCTATATATGTGTGTGTATTTCGAGTATATTGGTGGAACATTTTCTTGTAATATTACATTATCGGATGCTTTTTCTTAATTGAAATAGGTCTTTAATCCGAATTCAATGGGAAAAATTTGTCATCTTAAATATTTTGTTCCATTGATTTCATTTATGATCTATATTGACTGATTGGATTTGTTTTTCTTTACTGTTGTTGATCATACCACAAGAATGTTGAATGCATAAATGTGAATGCCTAAATGCGTAAATGTTTTACTTTACTGTTGTCAGTTTCATTTGTTCTTTTAGAGAAGTATAGAATTGAGGTGTCATTTTCATAATAATTGATGTGTCACTAATGCCTGTAGGCTTTACGTTTGGTATAAAATATCATGCAGGAAATTCTCTAAAAGATAAACCACACATTTTGTTTTCTTTCTTTATGTCATTTTACATGCACATCATAATCTTCTTGGGTCCCTTTCTACATCCCTATCATTCTTTTTGTTGTGCTTCTTGACTTTATGCACAAAGCAAAATTGGAGAAAATGAGTTGTCTTGCTTGAGCTGAACTGTAATTGTTGTTGATGTTGCCATTTAATATTTGTCTATGCATTGAGATTGACATAACCTAGTGTTTTTGTTTGATCTCTACAATAAGATAAGGAGTTATCACCAATATTGGGTCCCTTTCTCCATTTTTGTTTAATCTAGTGCAATAAGAATGAATTCCTTGCCATGATTAGTATGCTTTTCAGCATAAAACAAAATTCTCAATTGGAATTCTACAACGGTTCAAGTAGATTTGTTCAAGTACTGTGGCAGGGCTTCTTAGATATGAACATTTATCTTTTATGGTTCCCATTCAATCTTCCATTCATGCTTGTCTTAGAAAAGATATTGTGATGGACATGCTTCATTCTTTCATCATGGGTGTTTCTTTGCATTAGATTAATGTAAATATTTCAGTTAAACTTTTGTACATAGGCATTCTTGCAATGACTTCTAACGCCTTTTGCTTTTCTGTTTGGTCTGATGTTAATTGTGGTAGCCTTCTTTACTTTGGGTGTTTACTACCTTACTTTGAGTGTTTACCATGTGGCCATGCACAAAGATTCTAAATAGCAATCCTACAAAACATTCCCAATCTTGTAGCAATTACAATAACATAATCTTCTTGTTAAAAAAAAACCTAATCCATTTGTGAAGCTCAACCCTTGTAGCAATTATTGTAAAATCCATCACTTCTTTGTATCATACTATAGTCGAAACTAAATTTGCAAATTGCAGAAGATAGGAAACGAATGCAAGATAATCTTGCCAAAGTTAAGGAAGAAGATAAAACAAAGAAGGGAATCAAATGAATTGTATTGCTACAAGAATGAATATATATAATATACAGGAGATGGATCCAGAATCCTTTTAGAGAATTCCAAGGTAGTTATACTACAAGTCAAGAAAACACAAGCAAGATGGATTTAATCTGGATCATTCATTTGGTGTACTCTAGTAGCCCCCCCTCAAGAGCGACAATGAAGTATGAACAGCAGGCTTGTCCCTCATAAAGGAAAATCGAGACATACTTAAGGGCTTAGTGAAGATATCAGTGAGTTGATCAAAGGAACAAATGAAACGAACATCCAGTTGCTTGGCAATCACCTTTTCTCTAACAAAATGATAGTCTATAGCAATGTGCTTCGTTTGAGCATGAAACAAGTGGTTGGCAGTGAGATATATGGCTGCTAAATTATCACACCATAATATTGGTGGATGTTTCTGAGGAAGATTAAGCTCTTTTAGAAGCATGGAAAGCCAAGCTAATTCACATGCAGTGATGGCCAGACTTCTATATTCAGATTCAATGCTTGATTGAGCAACTGTGGGTTGTTTCTTTGAGCTCTAAGAAATCAAATTTGGTCCCATGAAGATGCATAAGCCACTCTGTGAGCAACAATCATCACTGTCCCCTACCCAATCGGCATCAAAGAATGCTTGCATTTGAGTGGATACAGATCTTCTAAGAAGAAGACTATGCTAAATTGTGTGCTTTAGATACCTTAATATCCGTTTGGCTGTAGTGAAGTGAGTGGAAGTAGGTTTTGCCATAAATTGACAAACATGATTAACAACATAAGTAACATCAGGACAGTGATAGTAAGGTATTGTAACGCTCCAACCAAACTCCGAAAATTAGAGGGTTGAGTTAACTCATCTCCATCAAATCTTGAAAGCTTGCAAGAGGAGGCCATTGGGGAGGCATAGGGCTTGATGGCTTCAAGGTGAAATCGATGAAGAAGATCAACCAAATACTTGGTCTAAGATAAGTGCATACCTTGAGGGGTGTATTTGACTTCAATACCCAGGAAGTAATGCAAGACACCGAGATCTTGAAGAGGAAAAGATCGACTGAGCTCTAAAATAATGTATGCAACCTCAGAAGTATCGGAGCTAGTGATTATGATGTCATCAACATACACAAGAAACAATGTGATACTTACGGCCTAGTGTCTGGTGAATAGAGAAGCATCAGACTGAGAATCATGAAATCCCAATTACCGCAAAGAAGCACGTAATCATGTAAACCAAGCCTGATGTGCTTGTTTCAATCCATACAGAGATCTATGCAACTGACAGACATGATTTGGTAGAGTAGGATTGACAAATCAAGGTGGCTACTTCATATAGATTTCCTCGGTCAAACTCCCATGAAAGAATGCATTTGTGATGTCCAGCTACTTGATAACCCAGTCGTCAGAATAAGCAAGACTAAGAATGAGATGTATAATTGTCGGCTTTACAATAGGGTTAAATGTTTCTTCATAATCGATGCCATGTTGTTGACTAAAGCCTTGCGCAACGAATTGTACTTTGTAGTGTTCTGTGGTGCCATCAAAATGCTCCTTGACACAAAAAATCCACTTACAACCGATGATATTGTGATTGATTAGAGGGGAGACAAAACTCCATGTGCCATTACACATGAGAGCAATATATTCCTCTAGCATTGTTGCACGCCACTTTGGGTGCATGATAGCCTAAGAAACAGAAGTCGGAGTGGGTGTAGAGAGACCAACATGCAGAGCGTACTTAGGGTTTGGTTTCTAGATACCCAAAGTACCTCGAGTTATCATAGGATGATAGGGAGTTGGCTTAGACAGAACAAGAGTGGGAGTAGCGTTGGGAGAAGAAATGGACTAAGGGGAGGTCGGGAAGGAGGAAGATGTAGGGTCGGAGGTAGCTAAATTAGAAGAAGCACGATCGGAGCAAGAGGGAGACAAACACGATAAAATACTATTAGGGAAAATAAGGAAGGGAGGGTTAGTGGTCCGAGACTGTAAAGAAGAAGGAACAATAGTCCGATTTAGCGAAAAATCAGTCTCATTAAATGAAACATCCCTAGAAATATAGAAACGAGGGGTAGGAGGATGATAACAAAAATACCCTTTATGCTCAGAAGAATAGTCCAGAAAAATGCAAGGAAGAGATCTAAAATGAAATTTGGTAGAGTTGTATGGTCTAATATTGGGAAAACATGTGCATCCACATATCTTAAGAAGGGAGTAATCAGGAGGAATGTTAAAGGGAATTTCAAGTGGGCTTTTGTCGCCCAACAGACATAAAGGGAGTCTGTTAATAAGATAGATAGAAGTGAGAAAGGCCTCAATCCAAAATGATTTGGGTAAATTTGAATGAGCAAGGAGAGTAAGGCCAGTCTCAACAATATGCCTATGTTTCTGTTCAAAAGTGCCATTTTGTTCATGAGTATGAGGACATGAGAAACATTGGGTAATACCATGTTGTTGTAAATAGCTTCAAAAAGCAATATATTCTCCTCCATTATCACTTTGAAAAGTAATTATTTTGTGACCCAGTTGCTTCTCAATATTAGCATGAAATTTCTTAAAAACAAATAAGGCATCAGACTTAGCTTTCAAAGGGAATAACCAAGTGTATTTGGAATAAACATCAATAAAATGAATATAGTATTTGTAGCTGTAACCATGTCGGCGATAGCCTCGGGACTTAGCATGAAAGGCCAAATACACGAGGATCGACAAAGTCACGGCAAAAATAAAAATAAAAAAGCAAATGCAGGAGTCGCCACCTAGTCTATTAAAATGGAAGACGAGGAAAACCATAAAAGAATCATTCAAATCATGCATATAAAAAACCCAATGGAAAAGGTCTTTGTAAACCAAAAATGGGTAAGGATCCCTGTTACGCACGAGGAAGGTATTAGGCACCCTCGTGCACTCGATAAATCAGTCTTTCTATAGGTTTCTCATTTGCTTATGAAATGTCGACTTTTCAGCATTTACTGTACGACCGAGGGCGGTATGCATGCCATGCTAAGTGAGAGGTGTCTTATACTAAATTGGGTACATGGAGTGCAGGGTGTTTCCTAATGCTCTGAAGTATCGCTCATATATCGAGCCAAGTGTCGATGCAAAGATATTGCATAAATAAGATCAAGGATCTAAGTATTTTGAGCGTTTTTTTCATCCTTGCTTTACTACATGCAATGTATGATCTAACATGCATAAAAGGTTTGAAAACTGAGTTGGGTCTTCCTGGATATCAAGGAAGAAAGCCAGAGAAAGCTGAAAGCAAATCGAAGCAAGAAATCATGCTAAAAACCACGTGAAAATCTACTGTGTGTTACTGAAAACAGGCTGATGTGCCTGTTAGGTGCGCCAGACTGGTGCTCTAGTCTGATGCGCCACCTATATGCTCCTGTGTGGGCCAGCAAGATGTGCCAAGGAAAATACCAGAAAGCCATGCAATGCAATGTCATATAAATGTATTTAGAAATTTATGCAATGTAAAGTCTTTCGCAAGACTTGAAAAATATGCTTTAGAAGTAAAAGGAATGCAAGTGTGAGAAAACTTGTGGACCTTGTGCTCAAGGGCTAATAGCCCCACACAAGATCACACCCTATTCATGCTAAATGAAAACAGCAAGATTCAATCATGTCACTGGATCATGGGCTGATGCATAAAGCTCTCCACGTAGGAGTAAAGTGCGACCAGCCTACCAGATTTTGAACTATGGACTGAATGATCAAAGAGCAAAGCAATTGAAAAGCAACATCACTTGATGTTGAAATCATGCATGCCCCATCATGAAATACTAAAGAATCACCACTGAAAGAAATCAGGTTCCAAATCATTCAAGAAAGCATGCAGATGTAGATGCAAAAGAGGGTGGTTTGCTTCTCTGACCAGTCTGGTGCACCAGAATGGTGCGCCCGAGTGGTGCTCCTGTTTGGTGCGCCAGAATGGTGCTCTAGAATGGTACTCCCCAGAATACCTGAATCAGACTGCAGTCTAGTTCAGAATTTGGTCCAGATTTCAGAGATGAGTAATTTTCTTAGCCAGATTAATTATGTAGATGATAAAAGACTAAAACATGATGAAACATTATCACATGAATGTCTCTTACCATTTAATTC
>JAMKQA010043217.1:0-25155 GCA_024699735.1 Posidonia australis
ATTCCACTCCATGAATGAGCATGTTAATCTTATTATTTGTTGGTTGAATCTATGAAAATATTGTTAATTGTTTGATTAATTATGTAATGTGTATATTGTCATATCCGTTTTTATATCCGATTTTATCCGTATCCGATCCCCTTTTATCTGTTCCGCATCCGTATCCGTTTTTTAAGGATATGGATATGTAAATTTCCTATCCGTATGATATCCGTATTCGTATCCGTATTCGCATTTCGAAAATAGATACGGATATGGTAACACCCATATTCGATCCGTTTGCACCCCTATTTCTAACTAATATGAAACTTGAGAAAAAAGTAGCATGAAGCATGTGTCCAAAAAGGAAAAAAATATGTCTTATGAAGCACAATAGAGCAACACTACAACTGTTGTGCGACGTGTCTCAAACATTGAAAGATTCATAATGATTAGTGAAAAACAAGCATCCCAGCCTTGGAAAAATCTTTGAACAATGCAGTTTCAGAAAACTAGTCAATACCTACATACATTAGTATTGTTGGTTGTTGGTTGTTGGTTGGGGGCTCCGGCGACGTGGAGTTCGGAAAATCAAGGTATGTCTTTTCCGATGATTATTTCTCTATGATTTTCATCTTATTTTTAGTGGAGCCTGTATGCCTCCACCTCCCTCCACCCCCACAACGGCTCCATCCACATTTACATTGGCCATTAACGTCGGCAATTATCACCATTACTGTAACAGTGGTTTACATTGACCACCAGCTCACATCTCCCACTTGGTGATGAAGACCACGCACAAATTCCATGCAAAGTGATGTTAACCTTCCACTTCCACTATTCGTGAAGTGTATAATTTCAATTTTCCACTTCCACTATTCATGAGAATGTCCTTCATTTTCACTTCTACTATTTGTGAAGTGTATAACTTTAATTTTCCACTCTCACTGTTCATGAGAATATTCTTCATTTCCATTATCTATGGAAATGTTCCTTAAATCCATTAAGTTCACAAACTCAATGAATTTTTCTACTGTAATTCCCTTTGTCATAGGATCAGCAATCATATCAAATGTGGGTATGTAACTCAGTTCTATTTTCCCACTTTTTACAATATCACGAATATAGTGATAATGTATATTAATGTGTTGTCCCCTTGTTGTATTTGCACCACTATGTATAAGACTTATTGCCGCTTGGTTATCACAATACATCTCTATTGGACCATTTATCAAGTTGAGATTTAAATCATTTATAAATCTCGTAATCCAAACAGCATGTGATGCAGCTGCACTACAGGCAACATATTCAGCTTTCTGTGTGTATTTTGCTACACATCCTTGCTTTTTACTTCCCCAAGATATAACTGCACCTCCAAAGATGAATACATGTTCTGAGGTGGACTTTCCATCATCTTTGTCACCACCCAAATCAGCATCTGTATAACCAAGTAATTCAAGTTCATCTGCTTGATAAGTCAACTTGTGATGCAGAGTTCCATTCACATATTTCATTATTCTTTTTACAGCTTTCCAATGTTTTGTTTCGGGATTACTTTGATATCTACTGACAACACTTACAGCATATGCCAAGTCTGGCCGTGTACACAACATAGTATACATCAAACTTCCAACTACTTGGGCATAAGGTGCTCTTAAAGGTTCTTCCCCCTCTCCAAGACATTGATCCTTACTTAATCTTTTCCCAAAAACATATGGTGTAGGGGCTGAGGAGTAATTCTCCATTCCAAAACTTTCCAGCACTGTACGTAGGTATCTTTCCTGATTTATACTTAGTATTCCAAATCCCCGATCTCTAAGGATCTGTATTCTAAGAACATAAGATGCTTCTCCCATGTCCTTCATCTCAAATCTTTTGCTAAGTTCTTCCTTTGTGTTGTTTAACATGTCAGTATTATTTCCAGCAAGCAAAAATCATCCACATATAAGGATAATATAATAAACTTGCTCCCACTTTACCTAACATATACACAATAGTCTAACCTGATCGAAACAAATCCCATATTGACAATTACATCATGAAACTTATGATACCATTGTCTAGAAGCTTGTTTAAATCATATATTGACTTATTTAATTTGCACACTTTGTCTTCATGTCCTTTTACCTGATATCTCTCAGGTTGTGACATGTAAATTCCTTCCTGCAAATCTTCATTTAGAAATGCAGTCTTTACATTCATTTGATGTAATTCCAAATTCAAATGTGCAATGATAGCCAATATAATCCTTATACATGCAAACTTAGCTACCGGAGAATATGTTTCTTGATAATCAATACCCAGTTTTTGTGTATAACCTTTAACAACTAACCGGACCTTATACTTATCAATAGACCCATCAACCTTTAGCTTTTTCCTAAATATCCATTTGCATCCTATGACCTTTCTGTCACTAGGTAAATCACATAATTTCCATACATTATTCTTTTCCATTGAATCAATTTCATCATTCATGGCTTCAAGCCATAAATCTTTTTCCTTTGATTCAATAGCATCTTTATATTTTATGAGTTCCATGTGATTTTCCTCTATATCTGCTATTAAGCATGAAGACTTACAAAAATACAAATGATAATCATTCATCCAAGCAGGTTGAGTCCTTATTCTTTTATTGTTAATAGACTCTACTGGTTCAATTCCATTTTGAGTTTGTTCATTTTGATCTATTATTCCATCATTTCCATTTACAGGTTCATTTTGGGTTTCCCTTATATTTTTCATAGGTTCATTAACATTTTCCATATTTTGTTCCCCCTCAATCATAGGATCATGTTCTAGGATATCATTGAAATAGTTATCTCCCACTACAAGTAGTGATTCTATTTCATTTTCTTTTTCTTTTTTTCATTTAAATTTTCAAGAAAAGTTACATCATATATTCAATAATTCCCCTTTCTTTATGGAAAAATCTATAACCAAAAGAATTTTCACAATAACCTATAAATGTACACTTTAAGGTTCTAAAATCTAACTTATCCCTTAATTGATCAGGAATAAGTACATGAGCTACAGAACCCTATTTCCTCAAATAATGTAAAATGGGCTTTGACTCAGTCCACAACTCATAAGGTGTACTAGGTATAGATTTTGTGGGTATTCTATTTAACACATGATTTACTATATAAGCAAAGCCTCTCCCCAAAAACTTTTGGAGAGTCCTGAATGTGACAGCATGCACCTAACAGAATTCATAAGAGTTCTGTTTTTCCTTTCCACCACACCATTTTGTTGTGGAGTATAAGGCATCGTTGTATGCCTTTTGATTCCATGCATTTCACAATACAGTTCAAATTCCTTAGAATTATATTCCCCACTTCTATCTGACATTAACACCTTAATATTTCTTCCTAGTTGTTTTTCAACTTCCGATTTGTATTTCTTAAAATAAGTCAAAACTTCACTTTTATGGCTTATAAGTATATTTAGAAAAGTCATCTATGAAGGTTACAAAATATTCCTTGTGATCATATGTTGTAACACTAAGTGGACCACAAACATCGGAATGAATTAAGCCCAATAATTCATCTGATCTATGTCCTATTCCAAATGGTTTCTCAGTCATTTTTCCAACTAAGCAATGTTGATACTTATCTAATTCCATGTCATTAAGATGAGGCAACAAATTTATTTTTACCATTTGTTTCATTTTATGCACATTAACATGAACCAATCTCAAATGCCATAATTCACATTCCGATAAGAAACACAAGAGATAACCAGAAGCTACATCAATATTATTTATTTCATTTCCAAATACAACAAGTTTGAGCAAATCTTGTTCAGGTATAAATTTTCCCATAGCGAAGACCTTTTTGTCTTTTCCTGTGAATACATGTTTGTTATAGAACCTGACTTCCATGCTTTTCTTTACCAGCATGCCAACTGAAATAAGATTTCACCTCATGCCTAGTGCATAAAGGATATCTTTAAGTACCATAATGCTGCCCCCCAAATCCAAGTGATAGGTGCCAACTCCTTCCACATCTAAATAGGTATTGTTACCTATATAAATGCGTTGTTCCCTAGGACTGAATTCTTTGAAAGACTCCAATCATTGTTTGGTTTTGGCAATGTGCCTTGTAGCACCAGAATCTATCCACCACTCATTTATATTGGGAGTTACAACATTATTACATTCAGTGACACAAATAAAGACTCTCTTATTCTTCTGTTCTGAGGTCTTGCCTTTGTTTCCATCCCTATTAGGACAATTTGCTTTGTAGTGATCATATTGGCCACATACATTGCAAGAACCTTGTAGTCTTTTTCTTTGATTTGACTTGAAGTTCTTGTTGTATCCATTCTTTCTCTTATTATTCTTATTATACTTTGGCTTCCACTACGCAACATTTGCTTCTTCTAGATTGGTTTCATATTTCTTCCTGTTAGCCATAATTTCCTATTCTGTAGCCAACCTCGTAGGCAGTTCAGAAAGTTGAATTGGGGTTGACCTAAGAGATGTGGTTACCAAGTTATAGTTATGTGGGAGAGTATTTAAAATTTAACTATTTGAAGTTTTTCAGGTATGGGAGTTCCTACAATAGCCAAGTCCTTAGCCATAACTATCATGCCATTTATATGTTCCACTACATTTTGTTCTTCGAGCATTTTGCAAGAGTTATACCTTGGAAGGAGAAGTTGGGTTGTCATTTCAGTTGTTTTATCATATTTTTCCTTCAAAGCATTCCACAATGTGAATGATGTAGTGTATATTTCAAAACATTTTAATAGAATATCCTCTATAAACATGAACATAAGGTTTTTAGCCTTTTTGTCATCAATTTTCAATTTTTCATGTTTTTTAATTTCCACTTCAAAAGCATCATTTGGCAATTCCAGGGGATTAAATTCTATAACATGTTCAATATTATCATATTCTAGTGCATGTCTAATTTTCCGGTACCACATCTCATAGTTAGCCCCATTCAATTTTTCTATCCTAGCCAATTCGGTTGTGAATAGTTTGCTAGTCATTTCTTAAATCTACAACAAATATAGATTTTCATATTTTAAAATTGTGCAATCTCACAAACAAACAATAGGTAATAATTCTAGAACTTAAATAATATTCAAAAACTTAACAAGATTTATGAGATCTAGAATCTAAATGCAAAGGAATGTGCCGGTGTGCCTGTGTTGTGTGCCTGTATCGTGTGCCAAGTAATTGCGCCACTTACGTGTGCGACTTATGTGCACCAGATAGGTGCACCTGTTTGGTACGCCTAATTTAATATTTATCATTTAAACCAAACTAGGTTTTAATCACATGCAATATTAATCAAGATTAATTATTTACTAATCAAGTATGCAATAATATTTAAGATTTAAATTCCTAATAGCAATGTTAATCATGCAATAATTTCCAAAATTTAAAATTTTGTTTTCTTAAACAAGAAATTTAATTCCTGAAAATTATTAAACTTTATAACAAATTTCAGCAAATTATTCTAGAAATTTATACTTAACTTTTTAATAGGTTTTATTCCAGAAATCATACAAAAATTCCAATTTCCAATTTATAATTTCAAAACTTGCAAAGTTTTAAATAGGATTTAAACAATAACAAACATGCAATTTAAATTTAAAACATGCTAACTCCTTTTTTTTTTAAATTAATTAAGCATGTAATATATGACTGTACCGTCCATACCCTCTTTAGTTAAAATTAAACACCTAACCCAAAACGAAACGCGAGCTTGGAAGGAGCAGAATCGGGGATGGCGATTTGCGAACAGGGGATGGCGCAACGGATGAGATCGCGCGGCTGGAGTTCTCGAGTGCGGGGAGATCGACGTGGGGGTACACGGTAGGAGATTGGTAGTGCGGGCGGAGGGGCGCGTGGTGGTCGCGCGCAGGAGGTAAACCATGCGGGAATGAGCCGTGCACGCAGGGAATGGCAGTGCGAGGGAGGAAGACTGTGGGCAGGGGAGATGCGCGGTGGCCCGGCAGTGGCCACGGACAACGGGGCAGTGGCTCCGATACCACTGTTGGTTGTTGGTTGGGGGCTCCAACGAGGTGGAGTTCGGAAAATCAAGATATGTCTTTTTCGATGATTATTTTTCTATAATTTTCATCTTATTTATAGTTGAGTCTGTATAACTCCACCTCTCTCAACCACTACAACAACACCTTCTACATTTACGGTGGTCTGCATTGACCACCGTAAAATAAAAATAAAAAGGAAACGAACGATCGTTTCCTCCTCCATTATTGCGGTGGTCTGCATTGACCACCAACTCGTATCCCACTTGTATATTCATAAACTGTTGAAACTGCCACTATTGCGCCATATTTGAGACCCAGAAAATTTATACCGATCAAGGTGACAGACTTGTTGCATTTTCCAACTCTTCTGGCTATCATTCATTTCAAAAGAAAATTCCTCCAGATTTCTTCAATTAAGGTCCCTTTTAGGGCTACAAGTAGTTTTTTTCTCTTCTATTTTTCAGGACTGGAAGTAGCCTTCTTCTCCTCAGAACTTAAACTAGATGTCTTCTCAGAACACGAAGTAGATGTTTTCCCTGAACTTGTAGATGTCTTCCCAGAACTGGAAGTAGATTTCTGCTCAGAACTTGAAGTAGATGTCTCCTCTGAACTCGAAGTAGATTTCTCCTCAACCTTTTCAGGACTGGAAGCAGATTTCTTTTCAACCTTTTCAGGACTTGAAGCAGTTTTCTTTCCGACATTTTTAGGACTAGAAGTAGCCCCCTCCTCCTCTGAGCTTGTAGTAGATGTCTTCTCAGAACTTGAAGAAGATGTCTCCTCTGAATTAGTAGTTTTTTTTCCAACCTTTCCAGGACTTGGAGCAGATTTCTTTTCAACATTTTCAGGACTAGAAGTAGCCCCCCCCTCCTCTGAGCTTGAAGTTGATGTCTTCTCAGGACTAGAAGTAGAGGCCTCCTCTGAACTTGAAGTAGTTTCGGTTTCAACCGTTTCAGGACTAGAAGCAGATTTCTTTTCAACATTTACGGGACCTGAAACAGCTTTCTCCTCAGCATTTTCAGAACTTGAAGCAGATACCACCTCAACATATTCAGAACTTGAAACAGATTTCTCTTCAACATTCTCAAAACTTGAGGCAGATTTCTTCTCCACCGTTTTAGGACTCGAAGCTGACTTTTCCTCGGCATTTTCAGGACTTAAAGTACACTCTTCGACCCTTTCAGGACTTGAAGTAGACTTCTCCATAACCTTTCTAGGACTTAAAGTTGATTCCTCCTCAACATTTCTAGGACTGTAAGTAGCTTTCTCACCAATCTCTTTAGGACCTGACGCAGATTTCCCCTCAATCAGTTTAGAGCTTGAAGCGGATGTCCCCTCGATCATTTTAGGACTTGAAGTAGAATTCTCCCCAACCACTTTAGGACTAGGAGCAGATTTCTCCTTACCCTTTTCAGGACCTGAGGTACATGTCTCCTTATCTGGTAAAAAAACCTTCAAAAGGCTGACCAAGCTTTGATGCCCTTCACATATAAGTTCCAGTCTGGACATAAGCATATTGGATGTAATCCTGCAACAGATCATATAGAATTGCATGTAATGATGGCACTGGGAACACATACATGCATCAAGGAGACTATATACACAATGTCAGCAGCAAACCTGTGCATCTTGTACTCAAACAAAACCTTGATGACCTCCCGATATTTTTCCTCATTTTTAAGTGCTTGCTTCATCAACTTCATGAAATTGGTGCCATCCTTCCTGATACACTAGAAATGTTAATCAGGAATACAGTTGTGGTAAGCTGGCATCCATATTCAGATTTACTCTAAGACGTATGTTTAGTTCAAAGAAATATCATAAGAGGGAGAAAACGGTTACAGATGACAGTGGAACGAGCATATGGAAAGAAATTACAGTGATGTAAGTTGTATGCAAATTAAACCTGGAAGGCTCTGCTACAAATCTAAAGGGCAGATAACACTTGAACTGGTCCATCAGTTCTGTATTGGCTTCGAAGAGCTCCTTCACCTTCAAATTTACAAAGAAAAGTTATCAACTTCAAAATTCAAAAGGAAAGATATTGCAGCAAATATTAGTAGTCAAGGCAAGCAGCACATTTCAATAATAAAAAATAGCGCCCTACCTCTTCAAAAACATCCTCAAGGCTTTTCTCCTTCTTCTGATATTTGTATAGGTTCTCCAAGAACGACAGATATCCACGATAATCATTTCGAAAAAGAGTCTGGCCAGATCAAGAATTGTTTTTTTTAACAATGACATACTGTGATATCCATCTTGATATTTACCATCCAACAAAAATAGGAAAATAAAATGCAATGATATGAGGAGGGTTTTACTGCAATCTGTAGTCCTAAATACTAACCCTTCTTAGGGAAACCAGCTGATTATCCTGGCATAGACCATGTGAACCGTAAAATATATGAAAATTGCTGCTAACTCAAATCTAATAGATGATGGAAATTTCTAGAGGGCAAGCATCAACAAGTTCAATTTTTTGCTCTGTACAAGATAGAAAAAACGTCAATCCAACAGAATAAACTTTATCAAGTAGGTAATGACGAATTTAATGTTTGCTACATCAGAATCACAGCTACTAGTCACGGGCAGATGCATGTCAGATGTGGACATAATTTTACAATCTCTGCTCACTGAACATTTCATCAAAAGAAACTAAAGACATACCAACCAAAATAAAAAGTAAAAGAAGAAATTGATAGCACACAGCTGCAAAGAGTTAAACACCATTAAAACCACAGTATAATTATATTGAGGATTAATTGTGTTTCCATGCATGCTTTTCATCCAACAGGACTTCCATTAACAAGACACGTTCCAACTGTACTACAGCATCTAAGATCGATTGTTGAACTCCTTACTGATCTAGTTAAAGACTCTTGAAGTAAAGAACCAAATTAAAATGCTCAAACAAGTATAACAATTAAACATTCTGAGAATGTTCCCATTTCAAATCTTCTCTTCTAGTTGCTATACTCCAAAAACAAAACACCTTCCAAGATCGGTTTCTGTACTCTTTATGATCTTTGTAAAAGAAATATTCTTGGAGACAAACTACTAGAAACAAATAAACTGAATCAAGAATATTTCCTGTGGCCATCGACTGTAAATCTGTCTTCTATCATTCGACCCTCAGTTTTCCTTCCTGAATTCCATCAACAACAGAGCTTCTAAGAACAACCATTATTGCTCTCCCTCTAATCCCGGAAAAGAATCTCGAATGACAAAGAACCGAGATCGAGTTGCAACAAGGCAAGTAAACCGTAATTTACAAACTCACATTCTATATATGCTTACCTTCACCTCGTTGAAAAACCGAACACCTTCACCTAACTTCCATAGAGCCTCACCATCTTCATCCAAACTGCACCCATGCAACAACGCTTCTCTTGTAAGCAAAACCAAGAAGTGACGTCCTTTTGCGGAAACTAGAAGACGAAGAAGAAGAAGAAGATTGGAAGCAAGCAAACCATTGGGTGATGAGAGCTCCCATGATGCATCGGATCATCCTCCTCTGCTCGCGGTCGTCCGGACTGAACTCCTCCATCTCGATCTTCTTCCACTTCTCCTCCTCTTCTTGCTGCTGCTGCTGGTGGTAGCATAACAAGTGGAAGAAATGCGAACTTGCGGGGTTTTTTTAGCAGAACCCATATTATATAGTTGGTCTGCGTCGCGAACAGAATCCAAAGAAACGGGAAACATTGATGGAGAAGAGAGGAATCGGAGGAACTTTTCGACAGGGTTTGTAAGGTTCTTGCTCGACCACAGTAGGTGATGGCGCGGAATTTTGAATGTGTCGTATAAGGTTAATTTGCAAAAAAATCCTACCGATAATATTTTAATCTAAAGAATTCTATGCTTTTAAAGTCAGTACCTGTTTCTATGTAAATGCCTATTCCCACAGAATTATAGTATTTTCTTTTATATGGTTTGTAGCGTATTAGTCTAAGAATCCACCAATTTGGTAGTGGACACAAGAAGTTGTCATAAGCTCAGATGGCATATTTCACATAAATTTGCAATGAAAAATTGGGGTAAAGAGAATTCGAAAAACAGAGCTGTTTGTCTGGAGAGTTTGCTCTATATCCACATACAGTAGTTGTGTCTCATTGAGACCCAAAGGAATTACAAGCCATACAATGCTGAAACAGTCAATTTTCTGATGTCTCATTGAGACCAAATGAGAATAACAAACATTCATCAACCACCAATTGACACCGACTAAGAAAGACTATGACACTTGTTTGTCAGATGCTCCTAGAGAACTTCTGTTCCAGATTCAGCCTTTAGTTTTAGCTACTTGCAATGCTTTCCGGAACATGTGATCCAGAGCACCGATCAAACCTGGGTATTTATTGATCAGGGAACCCAGCCTCGACATTGCCATATCTTCTGTGACCCTGTAACAGTAACACCGCCAAATATTAAACACAATTAGAAAGTATAACATTAATCAAGTTACTAAAAGAAAAATACCTTTCTGCCTTGAGGTCTTCCAAAGTATCAACCAGTGCACCGTATTCTTCTGGACTAACAAACTGTGACATGAGGTCAGCGAAGGACTTGACATCCTCAACCGTAAGGAGGGAAAGTTCAACTCCTTGAGCTTGAGCTTCAACTTCAGCCTGAACATCCATGAGTTGTGTGAAGGTCTGGATAGCGTTGTTTCTGAGGCTTACAACTTTAGCTTGAGCTTCAGCTACTTGAGCCTGTACTTGAGCTTCAGCTTCAGCTTGGGCGTGGCTTTGCACAGAACATGAGTGCATGAATTAGTTTGTGGAATGACCTTAAATTCTAATTCAGCAAAGTAACAACACACATTGTAAAAACAAGTTTTGATTTGAACTTCTCATGCAAAAGATCTTAATCCTTCATCTCATCGTACCAAACAATCCATATTCATCAGTTTCACACAAACATGTTTACTTATGGTTGACTATGACCTTAAGCAAAGAAACTACATTTTCTGTTTTAAATTTTTAATTGAAGGCCACAGTTAAAGTGTTATGTTCAAGTAAGGACAGGAATTCTGAATCAGGTTTCACTGACATAACTTTTGATTTCTATTGCATCCTTGTAAGTTCAATTAAAGATAACGAATCTGAAACAGGGCAAAGCAAATGGAAAGATACTGTACTTCAAAGTAAATGGCAAAATAAGAATACCTTACATCCATCCTCAAACTAGGAGGTAAAAGATTATTGAACTCCAGAAATAAGATTGGATCATATCTAAAGAGGATCTTCACCTTCATAATTAGAAAATCATACCAGGCCAGTGATATTCAGAAAAATAAATAAAATAAAAAAGGAGGAAAATAGAAGACATCAAGTTGGAACAAAATTACACCTCTTCAATTGCTTCCTCAAGGGATTTCTCCATTTTTGCGTATCTGCCCACGAGATGCAGGAACAAAAAGTACCCACGGATATTCTTCATGTAGACATTCTACAACAAATCATGACAAAGATTCAGCAGAAATCCCCATTTGTTAACAAAGCCATGTGAAGTCTACACAATACAGTGAGTCAATAATCAAAACATGGTCTAGAACATTTACAGGAAATGATGTGTATGTCTGTCAATAATCAAACATGGTCTAACTCAAGATTAAGTTGTACTCTTCATTGATCTAGCTCAAGATTCTGGAAAGAAAGAAAGAAAGAAAGAAAGAAAGAAAGAAAGAAAGAAAGAAAGAATCAAATTAAACTTGCTGCGGACAGAGGAAATTGGAACCACTCATATGGCGATTGAGGTACTTCTCATTCTGTATCCAACCATCGCTTCCAATACGACTAGTTACCTTCACTAGATGCATAAACTTGATACCATCGTTGAATTCCCAGTCGAAACCATTCTCTAACTTGCTGCAAACAACAAGTTTCCATACAAGATCAAACTCAAAACGCAAAAAACCCAACGTATACTAACTCCACCAGAAAAAAAGAACAAAGTAGAGACCGAGTTAGATGCAGACCAACTATCCATGAGAGCCTTCACGATGCGGAGAACGGACTCTCGCTCCTTGGGATCCTCTGGCAGGAGTTCGTTGGGACGTCTGGGCGACTCTTTCTCCTTGTACTTCAGATCCTTCAATGAAATATCAGGATCCCGATCTTGTGGCTTCTTGTTTTTGCTCAACATCAATTCCTTGAATGAGACATCAGAAACTTGATCAGGACCACCATAAAACCAACATACCACATTGCCATAAACTGATATAACCTAGGAGAGCCTACCCCAAAAGCTAGTCTGTTGAGGGGGAGAGCCTAGACCATCATATGTTATTCACAACCAATGTGGGACTAAACCAAAGTATGGCACACAACACAAACTGGAACCCGTGAGGTACACATGCACTCATCAGAGTCCAAGATCAAATGCAACAAATACACCCATAAGAGAAGGTAATTGGATTCCTCACCTTGAGACTTTTGGAGGACCCGATTGTTCCAGGGGCGATTCCATGAATGTTTTTGCAGAACAAGATCAGAAAACCCACAAAGAAGGAAACTGCTATAACTAGTAAGGAGCGAAGAAAGAAAGAAATCTAGACGTAAGAATCAAAAAAGAGACATAGGAACCTGGGAGATATGAGGTCGTCCAAGGTCAGGACGACCTTACCCTCCCCGGTTGGGTCCCTGTTCGAGGTGGAGGGCTCGTCCATCTTCTTCTTGGTCGATCCCTCAGCAGTTCGTCCGCGTCGAGTAATCACGTGAAGAAAAAGAGAGAAATGGAAGATGGAGAGGGAGGAAATGGTGGTGGAGAAGGAGGGGATTTTGAACTTTGAAGGTTTGGAGTACGTACGTGGAACTCGGCTCTTCTTATGGATTCTTCTTGCTATCAGGTTTGAATACTGGAAGGGTGGAAGCAGAGATTTAAGTGATTTCTGTACTGTTTGACGACATTTACATGTGTTGAGATGGTTGCTTAATTATACAGGAAAAAAAAAACGTATGCTATTTTTTTTTAATATCATTTTCTTTATTTATTTTTACTTTTTTTTATATATTTCCTAACTTTTTTAGATTTCCATTATTATTTTATTCATCATCATATTTTGTGTCTGGTCCATAACGATCCAGTTTGGATTGGATAATTCGCCCGTTTACGGGTTATGAAATCCGGGTTATTGCAAGTTCAATTTTCTTAAAAATTGGACAAACCGGACTCTTGCTCAATGTAATATGTGTTTTTTGGGTTACAAAAGGCAAACATATTAAGTATAAGAAACAACGATACATACAATCATGCTAGAAAATGACCATCAATGTGATCTGTAGGTAATCCTGGAAATACATAAGGTCCGATTGCCCACAACCCGCCTGATTCGGCCCTAAATTGAACTGGATCAACCCAATCCAAAATAACAATCATGTTAGTGCGGCCCTAACCTCAAAGGGTCTAGGGTTAGTGTTCGAATTGGGGTTTTTAAGCCCAAGCTCATGGCCCGGCACGCACAAAATGTTAGAATGGGCCCCAACTCTGCTCGTGCTGGCGTCTGAGCACAGCATTGAACTAACCTTGTTTGAGCCCATTTCCATAATCCGGTTGGAGCTGCACATGGTTCAGGTCCAACAAAGTTCATGTCCAAAACTTGGCAATGGCTAAAACTTGTGGTAGTTGAAGGAATTAGACGCCTATTTTACGAAATGGACCTCCATTTACAAAAGTAGACGTTCATTCTCTAAAAGGGAATAAATCTCAAAAAATGGGGATTCTGTTAAAAAAAAAAAAACATCTATTTTACAAATCGGAGTCCTTTTTAAGCCATTTTTAACCCTTTAGCCTATATATATCACTTTTCGTTTCTTCTTGGGTTCTTTATTCAACCAAGAGAGCATCCAACTTCCATTTTTCTCTTCTCCACTCTGAAGTTTTTAGTCTACGGTGGTAGTGTCTTCTTCTCCATTTCTTTTCTTTTTTTTTTTGTCTTTTTTGATTTTCATCTTGATGAATAAGATTAAGAAAGTTGCATTCCAAGTAATAGAGTTACACACCAAATATTCAAATGATAATAACTATTAACTGTGTAACTATTGCAACCGTAGGTTTTTGCAATATCTAATTTATGGTTTTATTCTATTTATTAGAGCTATTAATTAATATTTTTTACTTTTGAATTTCTTATAGAATTTAATTAGAGCTTAATTAATATGGATATGGTTCAATTTATTTGAGTCCGATCTGAAATGATATAAAAGTATAGGTAGAACTTGGGCTAGAGGTTAGAGAACTCTAGTCGATCACCTAATCAATGGTGGATTTAGAAACCATAACTTACATCGATTGGATATTGGTCCCCATAAAATTGCTTGCCTAGTAATTTCCATGAACATTTTTTTGCAAGCTTGATGTCTCAAATGATGCTGGTTACACATGCTAGTAGCACGTGCCAATGACACATATGTAAGACGTAGGATTAATAGTGTTCTACACCTGCATTAGTAATTTCTAGTCTTCTGAGTGTTAGATGCATAGTTTTGTGTGTCTAACACCTCGAATAGTTCCAAGAAATCCAGTTGCCTATTTAAGTACCAACCATTACCTCTTCTCTTGTTTTTTTTTCTATTCTTTTTCCCTATCTAGTGAGAAAGGGCTTCCAAAGGGTTCCAAGAGAGAGGATCTATGGAGAGAGAGAGAGAGGAGTGCTTGCATGTTGGAGAAGAATGTGTGTTTGAGCTTGCATGTTGGGTTCTTCTTCATGCAAGTTATTGGTAGCTGCGAAGGTGTATCTTGGAAGAGCTTGGTTGTTTTTGAAGCTTCTAGAGGAGAGATCTTGTTGTGCATGCAATCTAGAGTTGAAGGTAAGGATTTTTTGAGGTTGAGCACGGTCCTTCCTCTCTTTTTTATGTGCATGCACTCATCTTTGGATCCCTTACTTTGCATGTGAGTTTCTGAGGTTTGTGGAGATTCAGAGGAAGCTTGGCGAAAGTTATAGAGGGTTTGATGATCTCGAGATGGGGTCGAAGCATACAATTTCTTGGAGGTTCTTTGCATGTGTTGGGTTCTCCTCTTGGGGAAGGTACACACCTAATTAGAAGTAGTTTAGATTGTTTTGTGTTTACATTTATATTGCATTCAGGGAATTAAATGCTCTTCTAGTTATTGATGCATGCATGAGATGATTGGATTGGCATGCTTGATCTAGGAGTTGTAGATTGATTCCTACAGTTTGGGTGTAGGAAACGAAGTCTGATGCATCCTATGTTGGACATAGGCTTAGCTGTGTCTTGCACTTGTTCTGTAGCTGATAGTTTTTCCTTATAGAAATGGTGGATTAGTTTTGAGACCTAAAATAGGTTGCATGTTGTAGATTATATGCTTATTCCTTTCTTATTTTGATTCCTATTTAGAGAAATGAACATGCATGATAGGTTTCTAGAAGATTGGTCAAGAGTCTGTATTTTAGGTGTAAGATGCAGAATCCCTTACGTCTTATGTAAGACACAAGATCTATTGAGTCTTACACCCTAGATAGACATTCTTTATGCATGTCCTTTTGGAAGTATTCTAAATGGATTTGGAAGTTGGAAATAGAATACATGCAATGTTATTGATGATATTTTTATCATATCTTGATCCCTTAGTGAGATGATTAGATTAATATCAAGTAGAAGTTTGTTGGGAAACTGTGATTTGGGTGTTAGACGCAGATATTGATGAGTCTAATGTAAGACATAGAGATTGCTTAGTCTTACACCTAAGAACCTGATTTCACTTGTTTCCTTACAAATTTAAGTATATGAAGACTTAGAAAATACTAAGTTCTTCCTTGTAACTTTCCAAATGTAGATATTGATCTATAGATGAGCTCGGAGGTGTTTCCATAATTTAGCCTTGTGATATGTTTTGGTGTACACTGAATGATATTTTTAGAAGCATAGTTTTGGTGTTAGACACTGTGATTTTCAGAGTCCAATGTTGGATGTTAAACATATTGCGTCTTACACTTGGAGACCAAAACTTTAGCCGTTCTCTGCAAATTAATGGATATGATGACATAATAAACTAAGTTTCCCCTTAAATGGCTCAGATGGACAATATGGTTTATGTTTAACCTTAGGATAATAGTCATACGAACAAGATGGTTTATGATTAACACTAGCCACAAGCAGCCACTGAAGTGCATTGCACAACTACGAACAAGCCATCCTGTGAGGATCCTACTCATCTCGAAGTCCAACCTCTCTGAAGGATCCCTCAAAGTGCTAACTCTCCTCAAGAAAATTGTCCTTACACTCAAGATGTCACCAGAAATGGGACATGTGCAACTACCCATATTTGCCAAATACCACAGCGTTTGCCCTCATGACGTCCTAGCCTTAGTGCTTAGAGCAACTAGAGTCTCTCATCTCTGGGTTCAACCAATACCTCATGTCTTAGTGTCTGGAGCAACCATGGTATCATACCTCTAGATCCAGACGACATCACAACTCACTCGGCCTAGTAAATTGTGCTCAACCACCTAAGAGTCTCAAACTTCCTGGTTTCGGCAACATGACCCTTCGACCTGTCGGCTTTGGAACCTTAGCCTCAGACATCACATCTAGCTACACAGAGGTATGATACCCCTTAGGTCTACTATATGATTCCTCTATATTGTGGTTCTCATACGTCAACTTCGAACTTGTGCTTAACTTTTCCAGAGATATCATATCTTTTGGATCCATCAGTACAATCCTACAACCTCTTGATCTCCACAAATAAAAACCAACGAAAAACATTTTCCCTGTCCTTTTCAATAGTTTTCTCAAATCATTTTGAAAACCATTTGGATTTATACCAAAGACCAATCAAAAACACAGCCTAGACAGTCTCTTTGTTGGCCAAGTCATGCGCCTAAACCCTAGTGTCTTATCCTAAGACTTTGGCTAGAGATTTGGAGTTCTTATCCCCCCAACCCAAGGTTGAATCCTATTGCATTTTTAAATCTCCAATTTTTTAGTTTTAATTCTGGACAACTTCTTTGCTACCATCTTTTCATTTCTTTCTTTTTTGATAGCTACTTTACTGCCTTCTTTTCTCTTCTTTCTTTTTTTAATCATTGGGCAACTTCTTTGCTTCCTTCTTTCTTTTTCTTTTCTCTTTTTTTTATTTTGACAAGTGTCTACCCATCACTATTCACTGAGATTTATGCTATGATAGCATATCTACCGAGCGTCAGTGGTCTCATCCCTGTTTAAGTGTTCAACCAATAAATATTCATTAGTGATGGACCGAATCACTTCTTTTATTTTGGTGCACTCTCCTCTTTTATATACTTCTAAGTTTGGCCTTGGACACCTACCCAATCACAACTTATTAAGATTTACACTAGGATAGTATGTCCGACTTAGAGAAGTGTGTGGACTTGTTGTTCATGGACTAGAGGGGAACTCTTAGGAATTTGCCTTCATCTCAGTATTGGACCCTTAATCCTTTTTTCCCACAAAGTATTCATGAAGTGAGGCTAAGGATGAGGTTCCTAAGTTTCGAGAAACAACCAGTTCACAAGCTCAGACGGTTTATTGGCTCAGTGTGCGTGTTAAGGGTAATACCTTTTGAGGTGCAGTGCATTCCAGAGATGTTCAAGCTTAGTGCCATCCTCTTTGGCTAAATAATAGACATTGCTTGCATAAGCCTCAATCACCAAGTATAGTCTTTTCCAATTTGGTCTCAATTTCCTATGCTTGTGTGGCTGAATTTCCCTCTCAATACATTTGCACTTTTATTATATGGAAGAAAAGTATGCTTTATTTACGTATTTTCCATACACAAACAAAATAAAAGAAAGACAGCCAAAGAAACATAATGTTTATTTACAACAATTAGGAGGATGCCCCTAGTGCAGCCTCCATTAGTAGAGGCTTCTGCCTAATTGATATTGAGTGGCTAGCTTCAAGCTTGATGGCACCTTCTAACAATCTCTACTAATGCATCCCACTCAATTCTATCTTTCTCAATCTAATCGTAGACAATGTCTTTAAAAACCCAACAATCTTCTAAATTATGCACGTATCTTCTGTGGTGAGGGAATACTAATTTCTATCGTAGTTTATTCCTTTGGGTCTTTGAGGTGGGAGATTGATTGCTTGGGCTTCCACCATTTCTACAAAAATGTCTGCTAGTATGATTGGGATGGGAGGATAACTTAAGCATCTTGGTCCTTTTGGTTGCTGCTGTGGAGTTGCATAATAGTGATTTCCCCTGTCACTGTCGTTTCTTCTGGAGTAGTTGCCATTCCTCTGCTTCTTAACTTGGACATGATGCATTTATTCTATGTTGTCCTCTGTCTCTTTATTACTTTTGAATTCATGCACATTTTCCTTCACAGAAGTGGCCACCTCATAGAGTATAGTTATAGAAGGTCAATATGCATTTGCCAAACCTCTTTTCATTGGTCTGGTTGTATGTGCAATCAACGTCTGGACCACTTGTCTCTCTGGGATGTCTAAGCCCGATCTGGTAGCCATTTCTTGCCATCTATTTGCAAAAGTGACCCATTCCTCTCCTGACTTCATGGTCTCTCTACTTAAATTGTGGAAAGTTGGCTTCAAAGAAATCTTATGTTGATACTTTGTCAAGAAGCATTCTTAGATCCAATCAAAGCTACTAAGATCTTCTTTTGATAGGGTGAGAAACCAAGCCATGGGTTGACCTTCTAATAAATAGAAGAAGAGCTGTATGATAAATCCCAAGTCATGGAAGTACAACACTGACTCCATTTGAAACTGAATGATATGGCCATGTGGATTGGTGGTCCCATTAAATTTCAGAGTCATAGGGGACTTGAAGCTAGGAGAGAATTGAAATGAGGGGAATTTGCTCATGTCAAAGGTTAGAGGAGTTTGTGTTGGAATCCTTAAAGAATTCAAAATCTTCCTCATTTTTGCTAAATTATTGAATCCACTATAAGGATGAGAAGTTGATGCTTAGTTTTCATATGGCTGATGACTATTGCCTGACATGTTCATCCTCGACTGATGTGTATGAAAAGGAACTTGGTGATGAAAATTCTGCTCTAGTTCACCGAAGAAAAGTGGATTGACTCTTTCTCTATACTCGTCATGTCGTAGTTGCTATGGTTGCTCAAAGAACAAAGGGTTGGCCCTTGTTCAGAATTCTCCATTTAGAACATTTCTTTGCCCCTAAGTTTGGTGTCCGACAGTGCATTTCTAAGTGGTCCCTGGTATAGACCTTAAGGAATGTGGTTTGCGATGAGTCGTCATAGTCCTTCACTAGGGAGGTCTTGACCTTGATGGAGATCACTATCTTGTTGATTTAACACCCTTGATGGACCAGCGTGGTTCGTGTCACTGTAAAGGAAGTGATACAAGGCTTGATATCAGATTGAGTCAGGATCCAACTCTTCTCTAGTGGTTAGATGGAATAGCTTCAGGATAAGCTCCTCCTTGGGCATACAAACTATATCAGACTGATTGCTCTTAGATTCGGACATTGGCTTAGCTTCCCTCCTTGCTTGACTTAAGTTTAGTGTAGTAAGTGTAAGATGCAAAACATTTTGCATCTAATGTAAGACGTTAAAGATCACACATCTAACACCTTTGTAAAGTTTTACCTCTTCAATGCTAGACTAGTTGATGCAAACACTATCCAATGTTTTTACTCAATCATCACAGACCCTTAGCATACCCTCCTTGTCTTTCTATCTGATAAAAAAAAAAGTCAAACTTGGCTAATGGCAAGCTCAATTGATTGGAGCTAAGCTGATAGGTAATCTGGCAATGTAGGATGCTTGTGTCTCTGCGTTTAATGTTAGACGCATAGACGGCTATGTCTAACACCTTAAAATGTCGACTAGCCTGTTTTAGTGTTGTCGACTATTATTTGACGTTGCCTAAATCCCAATGCTTTCACAGATTCTAGCAAACTGCTGGGACTCAATATTGATAGAGACCAAGAATTTTCTTTTCTTCTCTCTTTTTCTGATTTTTTTATTTTTTTGATTTGATTTTTATTTTTTTCTGTTTTTTATTCTTTTTGTCAATTTTTTTATTTTTCATTCTCTTTTCCTTTTTCTTCCCCTTTTTTTATTGTTGATTTTTTTTTACTAATAAAGGGAAAAGATTACAATGATTACACTTGATAAATAAAAAGGAAAAACTTACAGAGGATTTTGGGTCCTAATACAAGTTTCTATAAATAGAAAAATGAAAATCAAACTGTAAATGATTGGTTTATAGTGCCAGTTCAAACATTTACCCTATGATATTCATCATTCTTCACAAATAAAAGCCAGAAATTTGCAGAAAACACAAACAATGTGTTAAACGCTATAATTCATGTGTCCAACGTAGGATGTAGATGTAATGCTCTCAATTCCCATAATAATTTAAAACAAATTAAATTATAGAAAATTAAAAGCTAAATAGAAATATCAACAATTAGGAACCTATGTGTGCGGCTACAAGACTACAGACTATGTGCACTATACTAAAATCCAACTACATGCTTGCACCTGCAACTCAAAAACCACAAAGAATAATCGTGAGTGACAAAAGTCACCAAACACGCACTCCTTGAAAAGAGAAGAAAATAAATATATATTAATTTTTTTTCCTTAAAATCATTTCGCAATCATTTTCTCTAAAATCCCACAAACCAGGCCCACAAGGTCGAAAACCACAGCAAACGTGACCTACACAGGCCAAAACAGCAAACAGGGCTCTACCAGCCTAAAACCACAAACAGGGTCCTCAATAGCCAAAACCACACACAATGAGTCGGGAAGCCTAGCGCCAGGCTACCAACTCTAGCCTTAAGCAGTCATCGAGGTGCACTGCACTACCATGACATGCCACCCCGTGCAGGAGCCGCGTCGTCCCGCGATTCTTCCACTTGGAGAACCCTCATAAAGCCAACCCCTCTTAGGAAGGCAGTCTTATCTCACAGGATGCTACCAACTACGGGGCACGTGTCCCACCAACACTAGCCACCACAGGGTATGCCTCCTTACGGTGCCCTCCACACGGTGCTCAGGATGGAGAGTAATACCTCCACACTTGACAACACTTGAGACTTAATGCTCACAACGAAGCAGAAGTGTCATACCTCCCTGTCGTGCCACAAAATACCTCGACCCGTGGACCTCAATCCTAGCCTCAAGACGACAGTCACAGAGTCTCATACCTCCAAGACCCGACGACTCTCAGCCTTAAGTATCTCGGCTCTTGACCTCAACCAGGGATATGTGCCTAACCAACCAAGAATGTCGTCACATTTCCTGGTCTAGACGACACGATCCCACGGTATCTCGGCTCGCACACAGAAAACCAATTTCCAAAATGGGCCAACTCATCTATTTTGAAAACCATTTTGAAATCATTTTATACCTTTGGAAACTCATTCAAAACCTCAACAAAACGGCGCATCAGGTGTCCCACAAGACCACCACTGATGGCCCACGATCCTATCTCAAATGGGTAAAACAAACCAATTCGGAAAACCCACGGAATCACATTTTATAAAACACCTAGGCCTTAATTTGGCATACCAAAATCGGCTTGGTATATCGAAATCTCCTAGAATGAAAAATCGACCAAGATTGGCCGACCGAAATAGGTGCAGGCACCCAAAACGGCAGATCGAAAACTTGATCGGTCAACCAAAAGTTCCTGGTTCAGTAAATCAAATAGATTTGGTCGACTAAATTGGGATACAATAGTCAACACTCATAGCCAAAAATAGTAGACTGAGGAGATTCAACCAACCGAATTTTGACTAGAGGACCTAATCTGATAGAAAAACGACATACTGAAATGATTCGGTATGTCATTTTCTACGAAACCAGAAAATGGTCCAGGGCACCCACCTACAAGATCACACAAAATGGGACCAAGGGGCGGACCCCCAAAACAAGCACCACAAAATTCAACTAAAACATATATTGTAGACGCTTGAGTCTACTCCAAATCCATACAAACAAAACCAAAATCCATTCACTATGTGAGAGGAAATAAATTCGAGAAGCCGCAGGGGTCAAAAACGACCCAAAACCACTCAACACCATTAATGGCCATAAATACCACCATAAATCATCATAAATTCACAATAAATTCTAGGAATTTAAATTTACTTAGATTTTATGCATTCCTATCATTTTCTATCATTTTTATGCTTTCTACAACACGAGATGAGGTGCATTCCTAAAAAACAGCCTTCGACAACCTAACTCCGGCCACCAGCCACCCATCGACTCCCTGGAGCTTCCATGACCTTTAAAGCTTCAGCCATGCCAATGTAAAGCCACACGTGGACCTCCGCCTCACGCTCTTACACTCGGCCTCTCACTGGCACACGAATAGGAGAGGGGAAAACAGGGGAAGATGGGTGGGGGAGAAGGAGAGCAGACGTGGGGAAGGAGAGGGCTGAGGAGGTGGGATGGAAAGGTGGGGTGGAGAAGGAGGTGTCTGCCTAGGGAGGAGGAGAAGGAAGAAGAAGAGGATGAACGGCGAGCGAGGGAGGAGCGCGACACGTGGGGGCTTATAAAGCCATGCGCACGTAGTAGTTGGACTCGTGCGCACCTACGCGTTTCGACTATCGGTACCCCGCACGAGCACATCGGCCTCACCCACTGGCTCTAATCACAAGCCAATCATCAGTTGGACCAACCATCCCTCAAATGCGTGCCCCACATGGACCCACGCATAGTGCCACCTACGTGGGAACAAGCACAGGAATGCACAAATAGAAGCCGGCCCACGAGGCCTAAGCTCGAAGCTACAAAATCACACAAATAGGCCTTGGAACAGTAACATCCATTTAGGGATAAATTCATTAAAATGTAAATAATTACAAAAAATAAATTTACAGGTGTTACAGTAGAATTACAAGCGTTCAACACCCTTATTTCAAACAACTACGCAGAAACACTTCCAAACAAGCGCTTAAATGATTTTATTAATATTTTCACTTTGTTCTTAGCGTTTTAAAATCTATGTGACTCTCAAGTTGCCTACAGCTTGGGTAAGGTTTTCTTCAAGGTTAACTATGGGTCCTTACACAATGGATAAAAAGTCCACTTCTTGGGTACTGCTCCTATCTCAACTCTTGAGGATCTTTGAGGAGCCTCAAATATACTTAGATTCCTACCTTGTAGAGGTAGAGCTCAGCATACCCAAGATTAATTGGGTCTCTCGCATTTCAATCACACAACCACATCAAACCATAGAAGTGGGGAGGGAAAATACAATTCTTAACTTAGGGTTCTAGCTTGCTTCCACAAGAATCAAGAGAGAAGAAAGTGACCCATGTGAAGGCAAATGACAACACAAACACCTTTCTTAAGCCTTTTGCAATAAAGGTGCTCTAGACTTAAGCGATAATTTACGTAACACAAGAGAAGACACAACCAAACTAGTTCTTGTGAGGGCCAAATAAGTCACAGAAAAAACTTAATTTTATTTTGGATTTTTGAAAAGCACCCAAAGATCAGAGCATCAGTCCTTACGGTAGAGCCAATAACCTCACACCTTGGTCTTTGGGCTTTATATAAAGAAAATAAAAAGAGATTTTTAAAACAAAAGGGTTATAGTTCAGACGTGTAAGACGCAGATACTAATGTGTTTTACGTAAAACGCATCCTATGCTGCGTTTAACACATTGATAGAGAATTTTTTAGAAAAATTGGCCTTTTTAATTCAATCACCTTTGCTTCCAAGAATCAAAATCAAGTGAGAGGTGGTTGCATGCATTTTTAAGTGTATAAAAGCCCAAACAAAATTCAAGAGTCGTGGTGCCTCAAAACACTATGAGGAATTTGTCCATGAGCTCAAAAATCCACAAAATAAAAATAAAATTGCAAAGGAAAAAGAAGGAAGAAGAGGGGGTGCTCACTTTAGCATAGGGGCACTTTTAGCTGTCCCACTGTGATCACCATTTTGTGGATACAAGATTTCTACTGAGGTGTTTGTGTTTGTGCATTTTGTAGTCTCGCTTGTGTGCCTTTAGTTTGTATTTGACTCCACCACTCTACGGATGTTGAAGTCGATGTGATTACCACTTTCAGTTCGCTTTCACTGACCCTTGAGATGCTTGGAGAGATGTGGATGTTGTAGGTTCTACTACACTTGAACAGTGACAACACTGCCTAAGGGTGTCTGTACTGGTAAACTTCTTCTTCCTCTTCTTTTCCTTGCAAAATAAAATTAAAATATGCAGATTGATAAAGTGTAGTAAGCAATTCAACAAAATAAATTACAAATGTGAAATAAAGGGGAAAATACTTACTCAAGGGGTTTTATTCCCTCAGTTACAACTAATGTAAATGCTTAGCTACAACATACAAAGTATGCATAAAAATGAAATATACAAAGTACTAAAAAGAAAACCTCCCTTTTAATTTATGTGATGTATGTGCTGAATGCAAGATGCCGACGTAATGTAATCAGATACAAAAGAAGACTTGAGCTCTCCAAAACTCAAAACTTCTCTACTCTTTCTCTTAGAATTCCCTTGTATATGATTCTCTCTCCAATTTTCATCTCTATCTAATTTTCCCTTCTATCTGTGTATGTCAATCCTAAATCTTTGGTTTTTGTCCCCCTTGCAAAGGCTAGAGTACCCATGCTTATATAGAGGCATGGGAGGATCAAAATAGCTAAGAAGATCCAAAATTGACAAGATTATACAACTGCAACAAAAAAAGTTTCCATTTTTGAAGTGTTGAATGCAGTGATCCCAGTGTTCAACGTTGAACACAAAGAATACAATGTTCAACACATCCAAGCGCCCAGTAGAAATTAATGAGGGAATATTCTCCCTTTAAATGGTCAATAAAATTTGGTCAAAGCTAATTAATTGCCATGCATGATCAGAGGAAGTTTCCTTAATGAAAATAATTTAAATTCAAATTATTCCAAGAAAGGAAAGAAGGAAGGTGCAAGGATCCACCTATCAGTTGTAGAATGTAGGAAATCCTACGTTCTATGTAGAACGTGGCCAAGCTAGCATTCAACATGTGAATGTGTCTTGAATATTATATATGTGTAAGGGCATTTTTGTCATGGATGATTAGCCACTATATAAGGCCATCCAATGCTCTTATTAGGGTTGTCTCTTTTGTGAGACAACAGGAGGATTTTGTGTGGAGGCTTTGCAAGCCCTAGGGACGACCATCTCTTTGTTCCTCCTTCCTCCTCTCTTTGTACTCCACCATTTGAAGTTAGTAAG
>JAMKQA010043218.1:0-18451 GCA_024699735.1 Posidonia australis
CCATTTGAATTTGTTGACTCTTTGTGGGTCATTTTGTTTTTTTGATTTGGAGAGTTTGTAATTCAAGACAAGGTGGAGATTGTTGTAAATATGTCTTGAATTATATCTTTGTTTAGGATTAGTTTGGTCATTTGATCAGTTAGGTGTCCTAGTATTTAAGAAGGCTAAGGCACAGAATATGTAACCTCTTTGGCATAATGTAGCCTTATTTTGTCTCCATCTGTGTAGAGAGAACTCCTCCTCCTTCTCTCCATGTCTAGGGTATCATGTGAGGTTCGTCTGTAGGGGAGGGTTTGGATGCTTGGGGTGTGAGCATCGTTCGTATTCTCTGTTTTCTCTTCACCACTCGGCACAACACAAATCAATACGGAAAACCCTTAGAAATCACATTTTATGTAACGCCTCGATCCTAGACACGTTACCAAAACATAGTATCAAGCATAATTACACTAATTACAGAAACATCAAATATCTTTAACTAAGGCTCACCTTCAGGATCATAATGTGCGGCTAGAAGTTCCAACTCCTACATCGGAACTCGGCTGCACGCGGTTTGAACCTGAAAACCAAATAACACGTGTTAGTGACATCTACGTCACCTAGTACGAGTTCCAAAACATACAAATCACAAAACCTCGGTAAAACCAAAAATCTCAATTTTTTTTTTTCAAAACTTGGTTTTCTCTTTTTGAAAATCATCTTTTCTTTATTAAACAACCACTTGGGAATTTAATTCCAATCCATGTTTTTTCAAAAGTTATGTTTCTTTTTTTTTTCTCAAAACATTTGGAAATTCCTTTCAAAACTACTTTTTCTTATAAAACATTTCTTTACATTTCTTTCAAAAACCTTTTGGAATGCATATTTTTTTTCCAAAACTTTTCCATTTCTAATATTTTAGATTTCTTCCCAAAACACACTTTTAAATTCATATTTTTGACCAGATCTAGCTTAAAACACAATGCCCTATTAGGCTCAAAACCAAATTATAAACACTGATTGGCAATTGATTAAAACATCATCATTTCTTTTCAAGATTTTAAGACCATTTTCTCAATCCAATTCTGACAAAATCACATTTCACTTTCCACTTTCTTTATTGTTGTTACCTTGATCAGAGGTAATCAGGCACACATGCAGTAGCCGAGCACATCCTTCCCCTATCTTCCTGCACTGTCGCGATGAAATTCCCCGTGCGGGATGTCATCGCCTCGGTCAATCGGCCTTAATTTCATTTTCATAAGTGCACGGAGATATGTCTTTGTCTAACGTCCCAGTTGGTGATCGAAACAACTAGGTCCAATTACCTAGGCTCAGCCTACACCGTCGGTGACTCGAACAACTAAGCTCAAAAGTCCATGCTCAGCCTACACCGTTACCAGTTCGGTGGCCCGAACAATTAGATACAATGACCCAGGCTCATCCTACATCATCGATGACACGAATAACTAAGTATGAAAACCCAGGCTCAGTCTACACCGTTATGAACTCGGCAACCACATTATCAGTGTTCCATTTCAAAATCATTTTTCATTTCATTTCATTCTTCTCGTTGCAGGACTCTATTTCCTTGCAACACTTGACCTTCCATTGGGGTCTTAAATCAAGTCATGAAAACCATGTTTAAAGTCATAAATTGGGTCTCTTGTCCAAAATTACATAAAATCATCTTTTTCATTCATTAATAGGGTCTAAAACAAAAAATCACACTCAAATCCATTTGTTTGGGGTTCCACATGCCTCCATGTCATTACATAGGGTAATATCATTCATATAAATCCACCATACCATTAAAACCAATGAACATTCATTAAAATTCACATTTTTACTTCTCAAGTTGAGGGCAAAAACAGTATACCGAATTTTCAATTCGGTATTCCGAAATTCCTTGTTTCGGTATATCGAAAATTTTCGACATGTCGAAACCCTTTGTTTCGGTCGACTGGGTGTTTTCGGTCTACCGAAATCAGGTATGTGGTTGAATCTGTCAGGATTTTGGCATACCAAATAAATTCGATATAGCGAATTCCTCACAGACAGGACACACCTCTATTCCGCAGTGACAAAATTCGTCTAAAGTGGGAGTCCCGATCGGACCCCTCAAGTATATAACATAAATTTCCATAAAATCTTGGGGTGTAGACCCTCAAGTCTACTTCAAAATCTCTCAAACTATTCATGATTCCATCAACCATACAAGGAGATATAAATTTGCAAGGGAAACTTGCTCAGAGTTAAACCTTAAAACATTTAGGACATATCTATCCAAAACTCACGAAATTCACACAATCTAGCATGATCCCTACACATTCACATCATTTATTTCATTTCCATCATCCCTACTATTTTTCTATGATTTTCCATGCATTTATCACAATTTTTCTTGCAATAAACCCACTGTTAACAAAACACCGAACGGAAGAAAGGAAAAGGGGTCGCGTACCTGGCTCAGCCCCCGGTGACCCTCCCCGCCCTCCGACGAACCTCCTCGCGCCCCGGCGAAGCCTTCTGTGCCTGCGGAACACACGAGTGGCTCACCACCTCTTCGGTTACGCGCCGATCCTCTCCCTGTCCTCCTTTCTCTGTCACCCTTTCCTCTTTCTGCATGTCGTGGCGTCCATTTATCCTTCTCTCCACCTGCGTCGCGTTGGTAGCCCATCCCGTCGAAAGAGACGGGGAGGCACGAGCCTACGTCGCTGGTGGCACGGGTGGAAGAAGAGGAAGAAGAAGAATGAGTGGAAGGGCATGACACATGAGAGAGAAAAAGGAAGGAGAAAAATAAGAAAAGACGGATACGTAAACCGAGGCAACTGTGCATCATCAAATCGTATTTTACATTGGTCCCAAATCACAAACATGGGCATAGGCAACCAACCACAAGCTCACGTAAATAAGAGACAACAGATTATCGATTAATAAAGCATTTAAGTAATATTACAATTAATCACATGGTTTACAAATAAAAATTGATAATCAGGCCTAGATGTCACATTTTATAAAAGCATTTTGGTCTTGATTCGACATGTCGAAAACAAGTTTGGTATGTTGAAAATCCCTGGTTCGGTAGACTGATTTGGATAGATCGATCGAATAAGGCCAACGGTCAACACTTTGGTCAAAATCAATATACCGAAAATGACTCGGTCGATCAAAATCTACTGATTCAGTCAATCATTCAAAATCCAATAATCAAATTTCGACTAAAGGACCAAAATTGATAGAAAAATGGCATACCGAAATTGTTTGGTATGTTGATTTCTGTAAAAAACAGAAAACGACTCAAATCTTACTGTTCAAAATCACCCAAATTTGGACCAACGATCGGACTTTCAAAACCAACACCAAAAATCTCAATCAAATATAAGATGTAAACTCTCTGATCTACTCTAAATTCCAACAAATAAAACAAAAAATCATTCACCATGCATCAAGATATAAAATCGCAAAGGTATACGGGTCAAAACGACCTAAATCTCAACTATCGGCATAAATATCCATCAATGCCTCAATAAATACTCATAAAGCATTATAAATAGGAATGAAAATTTACTTAGATTCCATGTAATCTTATCAATTACTACCACTTTCATGCTCTTTATGCATGGGTTGGAGGTGCGTACCTGCACTACGCGTTCCAGTGACTCAACTCTGGTCTCTGGCTAATTCAGAAGTCACATGCGTCCACGGCCACTCGATGACCTCAAGGATGCCATTTCGGAGCTCCGTGCATCACCGCACACCGTCGCACGCCTCCGTTGACTCTCGAGCACGCCGAACAGGGGAGGAACGGATGAGACGGAGAGAAGCGAGATAGGGGAAGGGGAAAAGAAGAGGGTGAAAGAGGAAGGCGTGTGAGGGAGGAGGAGGAGATGGCGTGTTCGGGAAGAGGAGGGAAGAGGTGCTGAGGAAGAGTCGTCTGCCATGCCTTAAATACAAGTAGGAAGTAGTAGTTGCATGCATGCATGTACAATGCAACCACTAGTCTCCTGCACGAGCTAACAATTTATCATACCAAACTCTTCCACCACCCGGCACACAGCGGGAGTCCTACATGGATCCACACTTGGGTCCAAAAGCACAGTGTCAAACCATGCATAGGGACACGTAAACAGAAGTCAGCCCATGAGGTCTAAGCTCAAAAGCACAAAACAATACAAATGGGTCTCGGAACAGTAACACCTGTATAAGAATAAATTCATTAAAATGTAAATAATTACAAAATGAATTTTTGCGAGTGTTACATTTTAACCTCTTTAAAAGAAGATTTTACCTTCAAAATCACTAGGTGAAAAGATACGGATATTGGGTTAGGATGGCTCTTTCATGTTCCTACGTGGCCTTCTCGACACTATGATGCCGTCACCGCACCAAAACCAGTGGAATCACCTTATTCCGCAGCACTTGCTCCTTATGCTCAATAATCTGGACAACATCCTCCACAAAAGACAGATCTTCTTGGAGTTCTGGCTAAATTGGGATCACATGAGATGCGTCAGTCAGGCACTTCTTTAGCATGGAGATGTGGAATACGTTGTGCACAAACTTCTCTGGTGGTAGATTCAATCGATTAGCAATCTTATCGATCCTCTGTGTGATTTGGTACGGATCAATATAGCGAGGACTCAACTTGTCATGCTTTCCGAACTTCATGACACCCTTGGTCGGCGACACCTTTAGAAACAAAGTCTGCTATCAGAAATTCCAGCGGTCTTCGTCATCTGTCGGTATAGCTCCTCTGTTGACTCTGTGCAGCTAACAACCTACTACGGATCAAATCAACCTTGTTCGTTTATTGTTACACAAGCTTAGGACCAATTAATAGACGCTCGCTTACCTTACTCCAACAAACTAGCGATCTGCATGGCCTACCAAACAAAACTTCGTACGACGCCATCTCGATACTCGAATGATAACTATTATTGTAGGCGAATTCAATCAACGACAATTGGCCTTCCTAACTCCTTTGAAAGTCTAAGGCACATGCTCTAAGCATACCCTCCAGCGTTTGGATAGTCTTTTCTGTCTGACCATCCGACTGAGGATGAAATGTTATACTATAGTTGAGCACGGTGTCAAAGGCCTTCTGTAGAGTTCTTGAGAATCTTGAGGTGAACCTTGTGTCTCTGTCCGACATGATGGACACTGAAACATCATGCAGCCTCACCACTTCGGAAACATACAACTCTATTAGGTGATGCATCAGAAGCTTCACCCAAACAGCCAGAAAGTGAGTAGACTTGGTCAGTCGGTCGACGATCACCCACATGGTGTCGTTCTTCCTTTGAGTTCGTAGTAAACCAGTCACAAAGTCCATCGAGATGTGCTCCTACTTCCACATAGGAATATCCAACGGTTGCAAGGTCCCTCCAGGTCTGTGGTGCTCTGCCTTGAACAGTTGGTAGGTTATACACCTTGCCACATGGTCAGCAACATTTCTCTTCATGTTAGGCCACTAAAAGTTCCGCTTAAAGTCTCGGTTCATCTTCGTACTCCCAAGGTGAATATTGTACCTAGACCGATACACTTCATTCAACAATCTCTACCTGGTTTCCTAATACTGGGGCACGTATAAACGTATATCATACCTTAACTCTCCATATGTCCCAACAAAGAAATGAGGCTCTCCACTAACCTTCAACTTCTCAAACACAGCTTGAACGAATGGATCTAGTTACTGACAGGCGACAATAAACTCTAACAGCTTTGGGCGAACAGACAGGTTAGCCACTCAAGCACCAATCGTTCCTCGAGCTTGCCACTTCGGCCTGCAGCTCACTAGATACTTCAGCATGGTCCACTCCTTGACCATTAGGCTCACTATCACGTGCATACGCTGACTCAGGTCATCGACTGACACGTTGGCGTTGTCAGGGTGGTGGGACAGACTGGAATTATAGTCCTTCAGATACTCCACCCAACGGCACTACTTCAGGTTGAGGTTGCTTTGCGTGAAAATATAGTTCAAACTCTGATGATCAGTGAAGTCCTTAAACTGCTTTCCATAGAGATAGTGTCGCCAAAGCTTGAGAACGAACACTACGATAGCTATCTCCAAATCGTAGGTCGGGTAGTTCTTCATATGATTCTTCAACTGGTGCGAAGCATATGTGATGACATTGCCGTGCTGCATTAAAACACATCCCAACCTAGTGCCACTGGCATCACTATACACATTGAAGCCATCATTTTCAGAAGACAGAGTCAATACAGGGGTAGAAACTAGACAAGACTTCAGCTCTTGGAAACTTGCCTTATAATTTTGATACTAACAAAACGAAACTCCCTTCCTAGTCAATTCTGTCAGAGATGCGGTTATGGAGGAAAAATCCTTGATAAATCTCCTATAAAAGCTTGCCTGACCCAAGAAACTCATGATCTTCGACATAGTCTTGGGTCGCTCCTAATTGTTCACCGCATTAACCTTGGCAGGATCTACTCTGATGCCTTCTCTAGAAATCAAATGGCTAAGGAGCATGATTTCACTCAGCCAAAACTCACACTTGGGGGATTTGACGTACAACTGATGATACCCCAGTGTAACGCCTCGATCCTGGGTACGTTACCAAGCAGATGTACAGAAAGCCAACCACAACCTCACACAACCAAGAAACAACAGATTACCCATTAATAAATCATTATACACAACATTGCAAATAATTACATGGTTTATAATAAAAATGGATAATCAGGCCCAGATGTCACACTCAGAGTATCCAAAATCGTCATCAGGTGCAAGGTGTGAGTCTCAACACCAAGGAAGTAGATCATCACGTCATTAACAAAAATCACAACGAACTGATCCTGAAAAGGGTTGAAAATCTTGTTCATCAGATCCATAAACGCAGTCAATGCATTGCTCAAGTCAAAAGGTATGACTGTGAACTCGTAATGTCCGTACCATGTCTGAAAGAAGTCTTCTGAATATCTGATTCTTGTATCCTCAATTGGTGATATTTGACCTTAGATCAATCTTCAAGAATACGGATGCAGACTGTAACTGATCGAATAGGTCATCAATGTGGGGCAAGGGATATTTGTTCTTCACCATAATCTGGTTCAGTATATGATAATCTATACATAGTTAAAGCGAATCATCTTTCTTACGGATGAACAAGACAGGAGCTTTCCACGGAGACACACTTGGCTTGATAAAATTCTTGTTCAGCAACTCCTGCAATTGAGTCTTAAGCTCTCGTAACTTTGTTGGTGCCATGCGATAGGGAGGCTTCGACATAACACCAGAATCGAAGATCAAATCGATCGAGAACTTTACTTTCCTGTGAGGTGAAAACGTCGAGATATTCACACACCACAAAGATGTTGTGAACACTTAGTTCAGGAAAAGTGGAGGTAACTATATTGGATAGATATCCCACACAACCCCTGACCAAAGACTTATAAGCCTTTACAGCTGAAATAACAAGCTTAAGCTTACCTTGATACCCACTTTGCACAAAGAAAGATCTATCCTCAGGAGTCCCAAAATAGACACTCTTCCAAGCACAGTCGATCAAAGCGGACTGCTGCACCAACCAATCCATGCCGAGTATTACATCGTACTTTTGTATGTCCATTACGATCAGGTTGGTATTGAACTCTCTACCATTCAGCGTCAAGTCGACAGATCGTAGATACTTCTATGCCAAATTGTGCTCCCCCAGTGGCGTCATGTTGCTGAGATGAAAGGCTAGTCTAGCTTGTATCTCTCCCAATTCCATTGCAAAAGACTAAAAGATAAAGGGGAAAGAACTCCCTAAGTTAAACAAAACTTTGGCCATCCGACCAACTACAATAAAAGAACTTGATAGCCAAACAAACAGCACCACACATCCATACAATCAGGCAGATGTCCAGATTACAAGGAGATTACAACAAATCACAGAGGGTTACAGAATCAACTAATCATCCTTACCTTCAACTACATCTCTCGAAGACTTAGTGTCTGGAGTTATAACGGTAAACACTTGTCCCTTAGTCGACTATTGTGGTGCGCTTTCTGCCTTCTTCGGTGGTTCTAGACAAGATCTTTGAACGTGTCTCGCCTTTCCACAATTGTAGCACATCACCGAGCCGAAGGTTGCTGAGGATGAGGACAATATGCAACGATGTGGTCCACCTGACCACAGTTGAAGCATTGGTTACCACCGACAGCACTGGACCTGTCTGATTGAAGATAGCTCTGCTACTCCCAACAAAACTCCACTGGCCTGTAGAGGAAACACTGGACTTGGAGGACTGGAGAAAGAGAACTGAGAGGTAAAAGAGGACTTACCCTTCTCTTTGGGATGAGTCTTCAGATGCTCAGCCTCGAAGCGATAATACTTCCCAATCATGTCCTCCATTGTCTGCCACTGACAGCCTATCACCTACACTCATAGCTTTGGGTTCAAACCGTCTAGAAACCTCTGTGTCCGTTCCTCCTCATACTCATATGCAGGAGTAAAACGTTCCAGTCGAACGAACTCAATCTCATACTTGAGCATTGACATCGTGTCCTGTTTCAGACTCCAGAAATCTCAACGAAGTTGTTTCTTCACATGAATGGGGAAATACTTGTCATAGAAGGTTGCCTTGAAAATTTTCCATTAGATGCTAATAGTGACTGAGTTAGGGAACTTCAGTCGCCTTACAGATTTCCACCACCTATCTATCTCATTATCTAATAGATAAGTCGTCAACTACACCGAATGTTCTTCTAGGCACGTCATGTTCTCCAGTATCTTCATCACTTTCTCTAATCAGGCCTTACTCTCCTCAGCACTAACCTTACCCTTGAATGATGGCAGATGAAGTTTCGTGAACTGGTTCAGCCATGGCTCGCCTATGGCTTGTTGGCACAATTCTTGCTGAACGCATGAGAGATCCCGTGTGCCAAACTCCTTAGTTCCGTATGAATCGTCCTTCATCCGTCTACGTCCTCTTGGGCTCGGTCTCCTCTATAGGAGTCTTACCCTTACGACCACGATGAGGCATCCTCCTAGAGAAAGGCAAAACACCTGCACTACAGACAAAGCAACCAGAAAATCATGAAGAAAACAAATGCAGACTCTATCATGCATATAAAATTTATGGAGTCTCTAGATCGAACACCATAGATATAACACTAACCTAGTGCGACCTAGTGAATCATGAGTTCTGACTGTCACGTTTCGAATTTCCCGTAATAATTTAAATAAATTAAATTTCAGAAAAATTAAAGGTAAACAAAAGATATTAAACTGGTAGAAACCTACATGTGCGGCTACGAGACTCTGATCTATATGCACTATGCTAAACCTTCTGTTTGTCTGTATCTACAATCCAAAAATACGAGGAAAACACATGAGTGATAGAAGTCATCCAGCACGCACTCCTATGAAAAACGATCGGAAAACGAAATCATAATTAATTTTTTTAAAATTCATTTCGTAATTCATTCCTTTAAAACCACAATTGGGATTCTACTAGTCTAAAACCACAAGCAAAGGCCTTCAATGGCCAAAATTACATATAGTGAGTGGGGAAGTCTGGCGTTAGACTACCAAACTCTGACCACAAGTAGTCTACCGAAGAGCAATCAACGACATCTACACTGCCACGATATGTCATCCTGTGCAGGAGCCACATCGTCTTACGATTCTTTTACCTAAAGAATCCTTATAAAGTCAACCCTTCCTTGGGAAGGTTGTCTTGTCTCTCAGGATGTTACAAGCTACGGAGCATATGTTTCACCCACACTGGCCACGACAGGATATACTTCTTCACATCGTCCACACATGGTGCTCAGGAGGGAGTGACATACCTACACAATCGACGACACCCGAGCCTTAATGTTCACAACGACAGCAGGAGTATCATACATTTCCGTCATGTTATAAGACACCTCAACCCGTGGACCACAACTTTAGCCTTAAGACGACAGTCAGGGAGTCTCATACCTTCAAGACTCGATGTCTCTTAGTCTCAGGTATCTCGGGCTTCGACTTCGATCAGGGAGTTACGTTCGACCATTCGAGAATGTTGTCACATTCTCTGGTCCTGACGATACAGTCCCACACTATCTCGTCCGCACACAGAAAATTAAGAAAACCATTTTCCAAAACGGGTCAACCATTTCTTCGAAAATCATTTTCATATCCTTGAAAATTCTTCCAAAACTTCGACAAAATGGTACATCAGGTGTCTCAAGGGATCATCATTGTCGACCCATAATCCCATTTCAAAGGGATAATACAAACTAATCTGGAAAACCTTTAGAAATCACATTTTATAAAAGCATTTGGGTCTTGATTCGGTATATCGAAAAATAGATTTGGTATGTCGAAAATCTCTGATTCGATAGACCGATCAGGATTTGTTGATCGAATCAGGTTAATTGTCAACACTTTGGCCAAAATTGGTATATCGAAAATGGTTCGGTCGATCGAAATCCAATGATTCAGTTGACCATCTAAAATCAGATGATCGAATTTCGACAAGAGAACTAAAACTGATAGAAAAATGACATATCGAAAATGTTTGGTATGTTGATTTCTGTGAAAAATAGAAAATAGTCTAAATCCTACTGTTCAAAATCGTTTCAATTGGGACTGACGATCGGACTCCTAAAATCAACATCAAAAATCTCACATAAAATATAAGATGTAGACCCTTGAGTCTACTCCAAATCCTAACAAACAAAATCAAAAACCATTCACCATGCATTAAGATATAAAATCGTAAAGGCATAAGGGTCAAAACAACTTAAATATCAATCATCAGCATAAATGCCCATAAATGTCTCAATAAATACTCATAAAATCACAATAAATTCTAGATTTCATACCATCCTATCAATTACTACCATTTTTATGCTCTCTATGTATGGGTTGGAGGTGCGTACCTGTAATGCATGTTTCGACGACCCAACTCCGGTCTCCAGCCAATTCTGGCCCCACTACACGTTCACGGCCACTCCACGACCTCAAGGACGTCACTCCAGAGCTCTACGTACCATCACACACCGTCGTACGCCAAATAGGGGAGGAACGGGTGGGAGGAAAAGGAACGAGACAGGGGAAAGGAAGAGGGTGGGGGTGAGTAGGGAGAATGAGGGGGAAGGAGGAAGGCGAGTGAGGGAGGAGGAGATGGCATGCTCGGGAAGAGGAGGGAGGATGCGTAGAGAAAGAGGAGGAGAGGTGTGGAGGAAGAGTCGTCTGTCGTGCCTTAAATGTAAGTTGGAAGTAGTAGTTGCATGCATGCATGCACAGTGTAATCACCGACCTCTCGCACGAGCTAACAATTCATCACACCAAACTCTCCCACCATTTGTTGTGGGCCCCACACGGACCCACTTTTGGGTTCACAAACATAGTACCACAATGTACAGTGTCAAATTATACACAGACACGCAACCAGAAGTTAGTCCACGAGGTCCAGGCCTAAAAGCACAAAACCACACAAACGGGCTTCGGAACAGTAACACTTGTCTAGGAATAAATTCATTAAAATGTAAATAATTACAAAATAAATTTTATGGGTGTTACTTTCAATGGCCTACAATGTGTTGATCCGGTACTCTGATGTGACCAACGAGGCCATCAAAGACCCTAGGAGGCCCCCTTTTTTTAGTCAACAATAGATATAAGGAGTTGGTTGACGACTGTCGGGAGGGGAGGTGGGGCCTAACGCCAACTATAAGGGCAGACGATTCCAGATAAGGGTTGGGAGGAGGCCAATGATGTTTGTTGTGACTGTTGAAGTCATTGGTGGTGGCTCCTGTTCTTGTTTTTGTTGGTGGTTCTCTCTCCCTTTTTTTGTGGCTTCTTTGGTGGATCCCTAAACCTTAGGTTTTGGTACCATGTGACATTAGGGAGAGAATATGAGCATAGAAGTGCCACTAATGAATGGATGATTACATATTTATAACGTTATTAGATAAACGAATATCCAATAACCCATGAACCTACACAAGCACAATAAGTGTAACAAGTATAATAATGTCAAATAATCCTAAGCCAATAACCACGATTAGTATGGTAAGATTAAATAATTATTAGTTAATAATATGTACTAGATTTATATTAAATAGGTAGTTGACATATACTAAACGTGTAGTTGTATACTATATACACGATTAGGTAACATGTATCTATTGTGTACTTATTAGATTTTTACCTTGAATACGAGAATGACTTGTTTAATAATCTTGTCTAACGAATAGACACGATAAAGTTAAACTTAAACACTGTTATAACATGTTATGTTATGTAATGTGTTTTTATCGCGTACTTATTGGATTTTTCACATTGGATACGAAAATAATTTATTTAATAATCTTGTCTAATGAGTAGACACAATAAGTATATATGACATGATAAGGTGAAATCCAAATTTGATTATAATGTGTCGTGTTCATGTCATGTTAGCGTGTTGTATTAGAAATTGATAGGTCTATAGAACAATTATTTTAGCAAATGAAAATATCTTTTGGAATAGTTGTATTGAAAATTGTAAAGCCTTTTATGTTATTGCTGTCCAAGTGATTGAAATTATCTATTTTGCTGTTAATATAAATATTTGTGACAATTTGCTTTGGTTAAATGATCTTTGAAAAGGTATTATAAAAAATTGGAAAGGCTTTACATTAATGCAAGCCAAATTGTACAACTGAAATGATGCACATCACTATTATAATCATTAATTTTTTGTAACAAGTTGCTTGTGTCAAATTTCTTTCCGAGCAATACCATTTTTTGAAGTATTGATGCAATTTTTTTGTTCATATTGTTAGGTAGATCAGGTATAAATCCAAAGGGGGGCTTACTTCAATCTGTTGCTCATGTCGAGCCTACCTCTCCCGTACATTCTAGAAAATCTTTAAGTCATAAACGAATGGAAGTAGATAAGAATGTGAATGAGGTTTCAAACAAGACTTTCTCACTTAAGAATGCATCAAAAAAAGATAGAGATGGTGCACATGGTTTTCTAGATTTTGACAGTAGAAATAAATGTGGAAGCCAAGCAGCAGATGCCTCAGGCTTAACATCAGCGAAGGATGTAACAAGCACTAGAACTCCATCAGTTGAGAGGTCCAGGGTTCCAATTTTATGGAATGTGCGGAAAGAGCTCAAAAGTCTGGTTCAAGAGGTAATGCAAAGTTCCAACCAGAAGACTTTGTCTGCTCCAACTTCTCAAAGGAAGAGAATAGCCGCCCCTGTAGGAAAAGTAGAGAGGACGCTAGCTTCATTGACTCCGATGCCTTTGTACTCTAATGGAGTTGCCATTTCTAGTACTGGAATGCTAAAAAATAAAGGTCTGTTGTAACTTTTTGCAACAGGATGTTTTTCTTTGCATCTTTAGTATTCGATTTATTCTTGTTACCATTTCTAGGTGATGGGAAGCACAAAACTGAAGGACCCTGTGTTGGAACCAAAGGTTTTCGAGCTCCTGAGGTGAAACTCTACATTAATCTTGGCTTCTAGCTGTTTTGCAAAATGGTTTAAATTGCTCATTTATTGAATTTTATAAACCAATTATGTAGGTATTACTCAAATCCATTCACCAAGGATGCAAGCTTGATACATGGTCTGCTGGGGTGACCTTACTCTACTTAATGATAGGACGAACACCATTTGGCGGTGACCCTGAACAGTAATTTTTCATATTAACTGCAGGCACTGTATCAATAGTGTACAACTACATTTATTGTTGATGTCACCATTGTTATTTGCAGAAATTTAAAGGAAATAGCAAAATTGAGGGGCAGTGAAGATCTATGGGAAGTGGCTAAGTTGCATAACCGTGAGTCTTCATTCCCGATGGTATGCTGATGCACATCACACTTCTTCTACTCGATGAAAGTCATTTTTCTTCACACTAATTGATACTTGCAGGAGTTACTTGATATTCAATCAATGCAATCGATGGAATTGAAAAGTTGGTGTCAAAAGAATACCAAAAGACCTGAGTTCCTTGAGAAGATACCTCACACACTATTTGATCTCATTAGTAAATGCTTGACGGTAAACCCCAGGCTAAGGATTAGCTCTGAAGAAGCATTAATGCATGATTTCTTCTCTCCAAGTCGTGAGAGCCTGAGAAAGCAGAGACGTCTTAGACTCTCTCGTAGCTCACAAGTTGGAAGCCAGGTGGAAAAAGAAAGAAGCATTAATGCATGATTTCTTCTCCATGCGCGAGAACCTGGTGAAGCAAACTTCTTAGACAATTCTCAGGTTGACTTCTAAGGAAGTACACTACAATCATGCCCATTGACAACTCGTGTTTCAATAACTAACTCATGTGTCTGCTGTAAATTTGCAACGTTGTTGGTTCTTCTGATCCAAATGTCTTTTCATTCAATATCTACTTCATTGTTTCTAACTAATGTATGTGTATCATATTTGGTCGGAATGGTGCTTCTCAATGATGGTTCTTTATCAGAAAATTCATGTTTTCTTACCATTTTGGCAAGATAGTTCAGGCAATTGGCCAGTAATGCAGAAACTATATACATGGCTTTCCAAGTGCTTTATTGGTCTTAAAAACATTTGAAGGTAGGGTTGTAAATCATAGTTACAGTCTCTGACCGCACTAGAAGGTTTCTCCATTGTCCAATTGTGCTGTCTTCCTTACATCGTACTAAAACAACATCGTGTTTCATGTACAGTTTATTAAAAAGGATATTCAATAATTATTGTAATGATTTTTTTCAGTAAATTATGGATGGAATACAACAGTTTACTCAAAAAGTATGCTGACATTTAGTTAACTAAAATTGAGTCTCATCTGATAACTCCTTTAATATTATTGTAATTATGATGTATATGTAAACCTTGATCAATTTTTGCGTTAAAAATGTATTGTTCTAAAATCTATATAGTTATTAAATGTGTAATTGTTAAGATACATGTACAATTCTGTATAGCTTTACTGTTACTAAAACAATATGTAGTTCTAATATGCGGTTTGTGATGCTATTGATCTAGTATCAATTGTAAACTTTAGGAACTTAAATCCATGATTTTAGATTTTAGATTCACAAAATTATTCTCTTAAAAATCGCCTAACTAAACATAATAAATAGCATCTGTATATAAATGATAGGGATAATTATCAAGATAATTAGATATTTTATCTTTCTAATTGTTGTAGGATTATTAATGCCTTTTGTTATTTGAGCTTTATAATTGGTTATATTATTTATGAGAACCAACATCCAATTGTTAGACAATTACTAATGATATGATTTTGCACTTTTTGAGATTACTAGATATTGTGATTGGAATTCGAATTATTTGTGAAATTGGATTGGAGCATGATTTCTTATTTTTTGTGTGTTCTTTGCGTTTGGCGTTGCATCTACCAAAGCTACTCCCAATCCATCCAAAGCCTTCTTAGATGCAAATCCACCAATATTTTCTCTTTTCATAGTCACCACAGTTGCCATTGCCACCACCATTGCCGTCACCATCATTGCCATCGCTGTCGTGATTGCGGTTGTAGTTGTTGCTTCTATCATTGCTGTATCCATCCTTTCCCTCAAACACCAACACTATCACCACATTAAGCAATTATCATTGTTGTTGTACCAACATCGTCGTACCATCATTGCCATAAGCCATGTCTTGCCGTCATTAGTCACTATCACTACAGTAGCTCACCACCACCATCATTGCACCGCCATGGTTGCCATGTTTGCTGCAAGCTATATTTAGCAAATTGGGTGTATGGTAGCATGGAAGCTAATAAATCTTAGTCATCCTAGGTTTATATTTGTTGGTGGAGTGTGGGATCTGAGAGTAACAATTTTGTAAACTATAGGATAGACACTTAATAGTGCAAAAGTATACTTTGTGTTAGTATATTATAGAATTTTCCTATTCAGAATATTTTAGAAAACTCTCAAAACTTTTAGGGATGTTTTGACAATGCTTTTAAGGTATCTTGACATTCTAGAATTTCTTTTGAGACACATTCCACCTTGAGGAAACTTGATTTCAGTGTTTGGAGTGTTCTTTAGTTACAAGCACAATACCATTTACTCTACTGTACTTGAAGTTTCTTCAATGTGGTTAGGATTATCTCATTGAATTCACTCGTTTTCTTTTACTTATTTATTACCATCAACATTTATTTTAGTCATTTTCTTTTCATCGTCTGTTATAAAAACAATCCACCTTCACATTGTTCATATTCAACTACTGTAGACATCACAATTTGGCATTTCCAAACTTTATTAGTGAATCCTCATCACCATCTGACACTACACATAACTTAACCTTATTGGCACAATGGGTATCTCTATGTATTTTATCCGTTAGATGTAGGAGATCCTAAGTCCAACATTGGAAGAAAGAAATCTTAAGTCCAACATTGGAAGAAAGAAATCTTAAGTCCAACACCCTTCTTGAGTTCCAGTTGTTGGACGTAGTGCTTCCTACATTCAACATTAGACGCACACTACCTGTGTGTCAAACATTTAGTACTCTAGTTATATCCAGTCTCATACCAATTTCCTTTTTGGAGTGGTCTTGTTTCCTATTTTGGATTTGTTCACCCCATGAAGGACTCTTAATGACCATCATTGCTCCATCAATACCTTTGACTAGACACTTTTGATATATATTGAGTGCCAAGTGTTGGACACAAGAATCACCTACATTCAACCTGAGATGCATAAGTGTGTGGGATCTAATGTTAGACAATTGTGGCATCTTGATATTGGCTAGTTGTGACCACGGTGAAAAAAGTTGGCAACACGGTTGAGTGCATGTCGAGTAACCATGAAGGGGTGATCACTAAGTTGGATTTCAACTCTAAAATCAAGCAAATAAAAGAAAGGGATAAGGAAGGAGTTGCCACCTAATCTACTTAAAGTGGGAGATAAGGAAAACTGCATGCACTCAAATCACAAAACATAGCACATAACCCTAAAACAAATGGAAAAGACACACAAGGTCCTCATGGTTAGAAAGAGGTAAGAACTGTTGTTATGTACGAGAAAGGGATTAGACACCCTGGCACGCTTGACAACATCAATCTCTGTATGTTTGACCACTCATGTGTACAATAAGAAAGAAATAAACCATGACAACAAGAAGGGATGCAAAGGGGTGAATGCTTCTGTGGATAATTTTATCAAGTATTGTTGAAGATGCTAGCGCTTCCACATACATTGACATCTTTGTGATTGCCACTTGTCTTTTTTGGTCGTTGATGGCTGACAAGAAGCTTTCGGGAGAGATGGTGTGGATCCTCGACTAACTGGGTTAGTGACAGGATATTGCCCAATGGCTTCCTCGCGTTACATGAGATGTTTCCTTCCTTCAGAATAAACAAATAGGTCTAGGTTAGTTCAAGTGTAGTAAATAGTAATAGAGAAACAGTAAATAGTCATGAGTAAGAGAAATCAAATACGAATTGGGAGGTTGTCCCCGCATGCAAATGCAATGACTAACTATGATTATGATATGAATGATGAAAAGAAATGAGTAAAGGAACCGAATACTCCCTGCACCCTTGTGATGACGTGACGTGAGGCGAGACGATGGAAGCAAGGACAGAGCTCTGGAGATGCTTTTTAGTTTCATAAGGACATGGTCCTTGGAGATCTATGGCTTTTAGAAAGGTGGGACAGAGTAGGGGCTGAAGATTTCTCTCACAAGGCCTCTCCCTCTCAGAACAACTCTACTAGAGTCTACAAGGTGGCTCTTAGGGTTTCTAATGCACTCTCAAGGTTCTATATCGTTGTCCCCTCCAAATAGTGGATGTAGGGTGCTTATTTATAGAGGCTGAGGCACGAAATCTTTGAATTTATCAAGAAATCACATTTTTGATCTCGTCGCCTATAAAATGGGTGACAGAAATAGATAAGTCGCTGCAACCAGTGGCAACGCCAATGGAGATCCCATTTTCCGCGTGACGTGGTGAATCATGCTTGAAAGGCAATGAAATATTCCACATCAGCAGGTCATTGATGCACATGGTGTCGAGTGATAAAAAATGTTAAAAATTTAAAAATCAAAATTCCAAAATATCTAGTAATATCCAAAATCAAATCAAGACCATATCAAATCAAATTCATGATTTTCGTAACTGAGGTAAATTAGAAGATATTTTGAAAATCAAATCAAAACTTGCAAATTAAACAAATTTGATTTATATCATATCTTCAAAATCAAGGGAAATTAGTTGTGCAAATCACTTAGGATATCTTAAAAATCATACCTTTATTTTTAGATATTATGTGAATTGGATGTGCTTAAAATATTAAAAATATAATGAGCAACATAAAATCTTGATCATTCCAAAAAAATAAAGATAAATAACCTTGGATTAATGTTGTAGACACCCCGATTTTGAAGTCACTTGGCAGCAGGCTCCTCCGGTTGATACTCTGGTTGCAACCACCAAAATCCTAGCCCACTTAGGCCCGCACAAGCCCACACAAGCCCATTAGGCCCGCGCAAGCCCATTAAGCCCAATTAGACCC
>JAMKQA010043219.1:0-22851 GCA_024699735.1 Posidonia australis
TGTAGCATTTACATGTGTAGAAATATAATCCGTGTCGTGTCGGTTTCCCGCTTTTTAAAACATTGGACAGGTGTACTTGATTTAAAAAACCAATTTTAAACAAAGTGACTCTCCATCTGTCTGAGTGGTAAAACATCAGCAACCAACAGCACAGCTAACACTTTTTTGTGCGGTCGTAAGGAAGAATTTTATTAAAAAACCAAAGGAAAAAAATAGCCATACCATATGTTTATATATATATAAACTACTAATTTTTCATTGAACTCCCGCTTAAACCCCCATGTAGCATTTACATGTGTAGAAATATAATCCGTGTCGTGTCGGTTTCCCGCTTTTTAAAACATTGGACAGGTGTACTTGATTTAAAAAACCAATTTTAAACAAAGTGACTCTCCATCTGTCTGAGTGGTAAAACATCAGCAACCAACAGCACAGCTAACACTTTTTTGTGCGGTCGTAAGGAAGAATTTTATTAAAAAACCAAAGGAAAAAAATAGCCATACCATATGTTTATATATATATAAACTACTAATTTTTCATTGAACTCCCGCTTAAACCCCCATGTAGCATTTACATGTGTAGAAATATAATCCGTGTCGTGTCGGTTTCCCGCTTTTTAAAACATTGGACAGGTGTACTTGATTTAAAAAACCAATTTTAAACAAAGTGACTCTCCATCTGTCTGAGTGGTAAAACATCAGCAACCAACAGCACAGCTAACACTTTTTTGTGCGGTCGTAAGGAAGAATTTTATTAAAAAACCAAAGGAAAAAAATAGCCATACAAAAACCAATATGAAGAAAATCAAAATAAGTGTTTCTGTTAGTAAACTTTATGGGCAAAGAACTTACCAGCTTGACAATGTATGTATCATGCTGTTGAGCTGCTCAGGTCTCAGATCCCTACCAGCTGAAAATTGGACCTAGATGGGAACCAAAAAAATACAAGTTGATTAGAGCATTATCCCGGAAACCGAAAAAATGTCTCAAAATTCAAGCCAATATGGCAGCACTTAACCTCAAAGCATCTGCGCAGCTGATCCAGCTTTCCCCTAACAATGCCCTATTAAAAAACAGAACAAATTATTTCAGTGACTCAATCCTAGAAAAATGAACTTTCCTATTCAGATTATTTCAGTGAATACAAGCCATAAAAAACAACGTTTTCATGTGATATTGAAAGGCTCCATCAATTAGCACCTTTTAAATTTTAAAGATAATTAACTCTTCTAGCATTTCTTTGTTTCCTAAACAACATACCATCATTACCCCACAGTTCGTATTAACTTAAACCATAAAGTGGTTCAAGGAGTACCAAATCTTAGCTTTTGGAAACTCCCCAATTGGGAATGACAAGGGACACAGAAAAATATCAGAGCATGAATTCAAATAGACGTAGACACAAGAACATGGCTTATACAGGAAGTACGGCATTGCAGGGCGGACCTAACATGCCTTGGGCCCTTTGTTCCAACCAAGATTCAAAATTTCGATTTCGTGTCGGACTTCGGTCCAACAAAAATTGGAAATGTATCGGATTTCGGTGGAACTTTTGGTAGAAATTTGGTAAAAACACAGTAAGTCCACGGAAATGGACAAAAAACTTTAAATTTTGACTTAAATCTCTAGGATAAGCTAAAGTAAACAATGATATACATTTAAATGTACTTAATTTCGCTTTCTAAAACATACCATATTTAAATACACCATATACGCTTAATACACACATTCTAAAATACAAATTTGAAACAATAAATGGACATCAAATGTATTTTCTTATCATAGTTTATTATATAGATGGACTGGCCCAAGCCCATTATAGCATCACAAATTAAAAGGAGAAACTCAGACGCATGCTCCCATAAGTTAGCATGTGCCATGTGCTATCTTGTTAGTTAATAAAATTACAAGCCATGCCCTTTTCTTTTTCATCATGTTGGTGGGGATAAAACCCTAAATCCATTGCCACCGTCATCCTCATGGAGTGGGTGCAACCTTGCTGCATTGCCATCCACCATTGGAGAAAAATAACACACCGGAGAAGAAGACAGCAACCACAATAGGGGAGGAGCCAATGAGGAAATGGAGCAACACAAATGAGGAGGATGAAGGCAGGAGCAAAACCCACCAGAGAGCACAACGATAGGCCAGCAACCACAAAAGAGAAGAAGTCGATGAGGAGCTGCACAACATGCACAAGAGCATAGACCAAGAGGAGCAAACACCATCGAAGAGCATAGCAGCAGCAGACACAGCACCATCAGACGAACAGCAAAGCATGAACAGGACCCATACAGCATGCACAAACCACCAGTACCCAACAATAGGATGACGTATCGTCCATTTCGGCCTTTTATTCACCTGTGTCAACCGATACAGGTGAGTCGCCACACAGAAAATGCAGCAAGTCAACACAATTCAGTCAACTCGCCGATACACACGAGATATAGGTACGGAAATAGTGTATTTCTGGAAATACATCATAATATCGTGCCAACGACCTCTACAACCGAGACGTATTGGCGAAATTTCACTGATAAGGTCGAAATTTCAAACAATGGTACCAAAAAGGTTGACTAAACTAAACAAAGTCTACATAGAATGCCATACTGAAAGAATAAAGTGATCTTGTCGTGTGCAAATGAACCTGTCTACGGAGGAAGGGAAGCCCTAGAGTATTGAAGTCAACCAATCATCCCCCTTTAGGTTGACACTCCCAGTACAGTAGTCATCAAAGTCAGAGAATGAAGGTCACCTCCATGAGTTTCACTTCCATGACAATATGCAACCTTTATTATGTGGTTCTCAACATGCCAGTAATTAACTAATTATTGCATGTTAGAACCCATGTTCACGGTCATATTTGTGAATATCCAGACTCTTGATCAGCACTATGACAAGCATATGATAACCAGATCTAACTTATTTTAGAAGTATGATACTGAAAAAACTGTAACAATACTTGTATAACCTGGTAGGCAATACCCCAAAGGGTTTTTGATCAAGCACTTGAATAAAATAAAATATTCCTACAATATGGAAAAAAGTAGCATTCAGTCATTTGATGAAAAGGTACTGACCGAATACATGCATTCATTGATGAGAAAGTCTTCAAGCTCACGAACATTAGAGACGTCAAGTTCTTGCATCAGTTGATCATATGACAGCACCTGACAATAAAAAATACACAATTAATATATAAGCCTATTTAGTTTTGCAAAAAAAAAGTTAAAAGATTACTTTTCCTTCACATTTAAATCAAAATAGATGGTGTGATCTAGTCCAGTAATGCAATAGGTAACCCTATGTTACTTAAGTTTCTTAATATATTTGGATTATGTAATGTACATTTATTGCTAGCTACACTGCAGTACCATCTTCAGATTTTTCAGTCACAAACAAGCTTATAAAGGAGGGTGCCCAGGCGGAAATAAGAGGCTGCATGTGTAAACGCCCAGCTTTATAAATTTTTTTAGCAGATCATCTTCGGATCCGGTATTGGATCCGGTATTGGATCCAGCAGGGATCTGCAGGTTTATAAGGGTTTTCAGGGGTTTTTTCAGCCCCAAAATGTGGGCGTGCAAAGGGACGTGGAAATATTGTGAAAACCTATTCAATGATGGGCAAAAACCCAATGTGGGAGAAGAAGAAGAAAAACAGGAAGAAATTGAAGCGGATGAAGAGGAAGAAGCTTATGAAGAAGAAGAAGGGGATAATGAAACACTTTGATGATTCATTAGATCATGAACAAAGTGAATGAGATCATAAGAGTCTCATTTGGTCGTCTTTTTATTTTTATTTCATTAGGACCTTTTGTTTTTGTTATTGAGTATTGACTTTTATTTAGAAGTTGATTTGTGACTTTTATATTGATGATTTACCTTTATTGTTGTTTAATACTTTAATTAATGCATAATTCTATTTAATAGTGTTGTTTAATTAATTATAAGTGTAAATACAAATCTGAAAGACAAAAAAACTTAGTGAAGTAATTAATGGCGCCTAGGCGCCCAGGTGTCCAAAGAGTAATATGGCCTCCATGCTTTACAAGCATCCCAACTGCGTCCCTTCAATTGTCAAGACCGAGAACAGGTATGCAACTAAGGAGTCCCCATTCTTGATCCACAACTAGGTTCAAGTGAAAGAAAATCAATTTGAGTCAACATTTTCCAGCAAAGCAAGTAAAGAAACAAAATCTCGAACTTGCCTGTCTCTGAAATCCCTCGTAAATCTGAAGTTCTACACAACCCTATTATCACGTCTTACAAAACATTCCCTTTAGTAGCAACAAGTTGTACAGGGAGCACAAATAAATTCAAAAAAAGTAATTTCAAAGGCACAGAATCAACCCAAGGATCCTCCCAAAATCTAATCCAATTCCCACATCCAACAGTCAATGTGACCCCACACTCAACAACACCCTCAGCTTCTAAGATCCCACTCCAAACAGCAGAAACCCTCCTCAAATGACAACCCACTCTACCCAATACCTAACCCCGATACCATTTACCCATAACTCCTTTCCACTACAATGGTAGGAAACCAGAAGAGACAGAGGTATCCTATCCCAAATACCAGATCCAATTCCCCAAGAGAACAAGATTGAAAGATCGGAGAGCACAGAGGCCTGAACAACCTTCCACCTTATGGCAGCAAACTTTATGCCAAGCACCAAGATGGAGACCCTCACCCAAAGATTTGCGCACACCCTTCCACAGGAAATTCTGTTGAATAAGTTCCAACTTCTTAGTCATAGAGACAGTTATTTGAAAGATGGAGAGAAAATAGATGGACAAATTAGAGAGAACAACAAATCAGAGTTAACACCACAAAAGCACACTCTCCTCCAACACACAAGATGACACTTGAATCTCTCAACGATCAGGTTCCAATTAGACTTCTCAACCCTAACCACAACAACTATCAACTTATTAAAGTTGATCTTAAAACCAGTGATGATCTCAAAGCAACCCAATACCAATGCAATGCCTTTGACTTCCTCCAATGTGGCCTTACAAAACACAAGAGTGTTATTAGCATATTGAGGGAAAGAAACCGAGCAATCGCCTCAAAAAGGTTGAAAATCCTTGAAGAAACCAACTGATTCAGCCTTAAAGCACAAACAGCATAAGCTACAATTAAAAGAATGCAGGGACACATAGAATGATTTTCCTTTCCATAAAATGCAGATTAAATCATCCTAATCTCAGCTGCATAATTTTGGAATGTGCAATTTTCGTATTTCTAGATATTCCACTTCGTAAGGAATAGATGTGAAATGATGCACCACATGCTTGAGTGAATTACAATTATAAGGCTAAGAAGCAACAGAATAAGATAAGGCAAAATATAATAAACTTTCTAAGAACAAAGAATGCATCCTCCACAAAATGTAACCAAGAAATTGCATAGTTGTGTACGCACAAGATGGTTCCTGAATGTATTTACAAAGAGCTGCATATCAGCATATATTACCTTGTTTGTCTCTGCTAATGTAAGAACACTGAGCTGCTTCAGCTTACGAACTTGATCAGGTACTAGGACAGGGAGAAAACCGGTATTACCTGAAAGCATGCGAATTCTCCACAATATCAAACTTTAAACGTGCAAAACTCAACAATGGGATGCTTTTTGCTTTACATAAACAACTAAAACAAATGGACATCAATAAGTCACTTTCTGAAGTATGTCAATGAATGTACATGTAATTCACCTCCCACATGTAGCAACTACTTTTAGTAAACCAACAAAAAGTTCATTGTGGTGATTTATAGGGCATGGTTTTCGCCCTTTAAGTTTTTTATTTGGAACAGTCATGAACGAATCCTCAGTACTTCTAACATATACTCTACCTTGTCAAATTCTCCCACCGAACATAAAGGATCTGCAACAGTAATCCACCTCCCGTATTAGCAGCTAATCTAAACAAACAAATAAAAGCTCATTGTGTCTTGATTTAATGGTCTTGTTCTTTGTCCTTTGAGTTTTCCATCAGAAACAATCATGTAGAAATTTTTAGTACTTCTAACATATGCTCTAGCTTGTGAAATTCCTTCACCAAATATAGAGGATCTGATAAAGTAAATAAGTATGTAGGGCAGCACAACATCCAATAAGTCATGTCAAGTCTCACCGTATCCTTTTTAAGATTAAGTGCCCTCCATTTCTATAAAGTGATGATTGAGGAAATACGGAACACGTGATGAAAGGCATGGCTCAGTAAGGTACGAAAAACAAATCTAGTGTCATCAACCCATCACTAAAACGAGAAGTTTGTACATGCACTACATAGGCATATTTATTTTCCATATGGGAAACAAGTCACTTCGTCCAACCATTTGCTTTCAGTGAATCATCTTTACACAAAACCTGCTCAGATCCTCAGACTTCTATCTCTCATCGAAAATAACAGATATTCTTAAGAAGGCATACACATATAGACATGTATCTAACAAGAACAAACCTTTGATTTAAAGACATAGATAAATTAAATGCTAATAGGGATAACAGGAAAAAGGGGCATAAAAAAACACAACGTTAAGCAACTAGTTAAGTGAATACTTTTTCTCAAGAAATTTATCATTCATCGCTAGCATGCTCAACTAAACTTGCCCTGAAGCAGAGGAACATCAATAGAAATCTCAACTAAAATAAAAATAGAAATCTAATCAAAGACAACGATATCCAAGAGAAAAAAACCAGAGGAACATCAATAGACAAATGTTCATCACGCTCACCCTTGTAGTCACTCCAAGTGCCATAAGCAAACAAGCGCAGCACATTGAGAGGCGTGGCGTATTGCGTCCCTTCCAGCTGCATTACAGATCACAAAGTTCACCAAACAAGCAAAGAGAAAAATCCCAATAAACCAAAAATACCACATTCAACAAGCAAAGATCGAAAGAGCAGAAACGTTGCAAAAAAGAACAAACAAACCACAAAATCAAAACTTTCATACGCATTACACTACAATCATCACAAGCTAAAAAGTCAAAAAATAACATCTACACTTCATCTTCGGTTTGCCAAAATGTTTTTCTGCAGACCTCGGCTATGGCCAGGGCCGAGAGGATCTCTGAGAAGGCGAAGAGGGACGGGTGGGAGGTGGCCTCGAGGACTAGATTTTCCAGAGAAGCGCCGCGGGCGACGGTGCCCGCCTGGTACGCGAAGTGTTCGATCAGCTCCGCCTGCTTCCGTTCAATATCCATCACAAAAACCCCGACAACGAAGAAACGTGTGGGGCAGAACAACGGCGCCCCACTCCCACCACCTCGATTGGCGGCAGTGGAGGAGGAGGAGGTGGAGATGGTAAAAATGGGTTGCGAGGTTGGTTCTTCTGATGGAGAGAGAGAGAGAGAGAGAGAGAGAGGAGGAGGAGGAGGGAGAAAATAAAAGGACACGATTGTCACGATTGTCTACTGATGTTGCCTGATGTCCGGTTTCGGCCAGGAAAAGCAGAATAGGTTCGGACAAGGAAAATGGTAAGGATTCGACCATGTGAATCGCACGTGTGAATCGCACGTGGTGCCGTAACGTGCTTCTCTTCTTTCCTATCGTTCCGATCTTCTTACATTGAATGTATAAAATAATTAATGCATCTTCATGTTCTTACATTTTTTTTCAACAAGAGTTCGGAAGAAAATATCTATTCTTTTTTCCTCAAGTCAACTATTTGTCCACTCTCTTTTAAAAGAATTCGTTTAAAGAATTCGCTTTAAAATTCTACTACTTTTTCTTATTTCTTCATCTACTATTTCATGTCGAGATAAGTTTTTTTTACAATTCTTATTGTTTCATTTATTATAAGGTTTAATTACTTAGAAATTCTTTTTATTTTATTTATTGTAAATAATTGAATCTATATTTTTATTTGAAATAGATGAAGTTGGTCATATTTAATACAAATCCATTTAATATTTACATAATTTCTAATGGTTTGTAAGATTCTATTGGATTAAACTACTATTTTCTTGTTATAAGAAGGAAAAAGCCTAGTGAAGTCCGATAACTTCCTGTATAGAACGAAGCTTTCGGTAAAGACATAATGTCAAACTCGAATAATAGTTCGCCTATACATTGATGGCAAATACTAGGTAACATTCGTGAACTACGAGCATAACCATGAAATGCTGGATAAGTCATTGATGTGATTTCTATATTCGAAAAGGAAGATAACATATTTACATAAGAAAGTAATTACGAACAATGATCGTGTTGGAATACCTATATCCAAAACAATGGCTTCGTTTATTGTAGAAGTCTGCAGACATGAACACGTGTTGTTCACTAAACAAAATTGTAGGAATGTCGTGAAAATAATGAGAACCCTCCAACTTAGTGAGGGTAATACTAAAGCAAGGCATGTTTACTTCCTCCACATGTCACAGAAGAATTAGAACTTCTTTTACATGATAAATTTAGATGAAACAGCTAGACTAAAGAATGTCTTCCGAGTAGATGCAAGATTAAGACTTGTATATAAATATTTCGGTGATGTGATGTCTTTTGATACAACATATTTGGTGAACAAGTAGAATATACCATTCGACCCCTTTGTTGGAGTTAACCACCATAATCATTCTATATTACTTGGATATGCACTTCTGTCGAAGGAGACAATTTCAAACTACATGTGGTTGTTTAAGACATGACTAGACTACGTGCATGGTATTCAACCTAAAGCCATAATTATAGATCAGTCAGGAGTCATCATGCGAGCGATGAAACATGTCTTCCCGTAAGCGAAATATCGATTGTCCTTCTAACACATAATAAACAAAATTACTGCCAAGTTTGGAAAATTCGACTCTAATAAGAAATAGGTCGCAAAGAAGGCTATACAGAATGTAGTCTATGATTCCCTAAGTGTGGAAGAATTTAAGGATGCTTCGGAACAAATATTGTTAAAATACGAATTAAGAAATTTTAAATGGTTGGTAAAGCTATATCAATTGTATCAAATTTGGGTGTCTGCGTTTGTCAAGGACACCTTTTTGGCTAGTATGTCTATCTACTTTGTTTCGATATGTTTGTCCCTATTATGTGTCATAGTGGTGTCATTACATTGTCATTGTGGTGGGTATCATAACTAATTACTTTCATGTCATTAGGTATGTTTACAACACAAAGGAGTGAAGGAATGAACACGTTCTTCGATGGTTACATAAATTTGAAGACAATACTAAAACAATTTGTTCAACAATATAATGTGGCATTTCATACTAAGAGTCCATTTGGTAGAGCTTCAGTTTTTAAATCCAAGTGTAGAAGCTAGCTTCTAGCAAGAAACTGTCATAACTCAACTTCTGGAAATGTAAAGGAATTACCGTTTCAAAAGCTACATACTTTTAAGAAGCTGGTAGTGTTTGGTAAAACTATTAGACTATTATAACTTCTAAAAAGAAGCTATATGCTCAAAAGCTATCCAAAAGTTCTATCAAACGGATCCCAAATGTAAAAAGGAAGCACAAGGTGAATTCGATAATACTCACAAGAGATTGAATTTGCTTACATAATTTGTGTTCGAGAAACAGCTTAGTGAGACATACACTTCAACCATGTTTAAGAAGTGTCAAGGGGAAATTATCAACACCATGTATTTGCAAGGTTTCACCAATAAGACAGAATGATAATCAATTTATTTATTCCGTGAGTGAACTGATAACGTTAACGGAGCCACCTATTGAGAAGATGTATAGGGTTGAATGGGAGAAACACAACATAGATCTGAAATGCAACTATCGATTATTTGAACACAGGAGAATACCATACAAGCATGTCTTTATCATGAGGAAGAATACGAGGTTAGAATGTGTGCATCCTCAGTATTTGCTTGATAGATGGAAGAAAAACCAAAAGCGGTTGTATGTGAAAGAAATTTACATTTGTGAGAGACAGATGGATGACACTCTAGGAAAGTAAGAAGATATCTATCATAGATGTTCTGAATGTGCTAATATTGGAGCTATATTTAATGAGAAATACCTTAGGATTGTCAATGCTATAATAGATACTCTAAGAAAACTGACTCCCTCCATAGAGTTAGTATATTCATTTTTATTGACTTTGGATATCAAAAATGAAAATATGGAAACACCAATCATCAAAGATCCGCATCCTATTAATAGATCAGGTCGACCACCCACTAACAGGAGGAAGTCAATAAGGAAAAAGGTTGTTGCCAAATATTTTCGAGATACTCAAAAAGAGAAGAAGAAGCAAACACAAGCAGAAGACTAATTGGACTATGAATTCCTACAATAGATACCGATGACCCCAATAACGGAAAACTTGTTTTAAGACCAATTGTATGAAGTAAAATAGTATGAAAGTAAATGTCTTAGGACTAATTGTAATTTTGCAAGATATTATGAAGCTATCAATGTTTGAAGTAAAATAATATGATAGTACATGTCTTAAAACTATTTGTAATTTTACAATATATTACGTCAATGTCAATTTATCAAGTAAAACAGATATTACATCACTATCAAAGTATCAAGTAGAATGCTATCAAACTACTGTTAAACTTTTATCAAATTACTGTCAAAGTATTTGTTTAATACTATCAAATCATAATAATGTATCAGGTATCTACCATCAATGTATTAAAGTATCAAATATCAAGTAAACTACTATCAATGTACTATCCATCAATCAAGTAAAATTATTTGGTAATGCACAAGAGTCTCTGAGGAATCTAAGTAGTATTGTTACTCGTGACACATGCATCTGCATAAGATCTTTGTTGCATATTCCCGTTCCATTGTGCTGATAATCCGTCTAATACAAAACATATGTTGCGCAATCGTTGGTTCCTGGAGCTTGTTGATTACAATTTCGAGTAAAGCTTAATGACCACTCCTTAGAAAGTCCTAGCATTGAATTTATAAGTTGGAACCACTACTTCGATAATAACAATGTTGTTTTGTCATGTATACCAACAACTTCCTGTGTACTCGATTTGACTATCGTCGGTGAGAAGACTGCTGTGAGATGTCACACGACAATCATAGAGGTCTACTACTATTAGATGCTAGTGATTCGATGACATAATAGGCTAAGCAATGTAGTCTGCTAGTGAGAGGTGGTCCATGATGTTGCCAAGCATCATTTGAGCTTCCTCAATCTACCTTTGGGCTAAAAATTGAGTTGCATTAATGCTCATGAAGATGACATATTTGCCTAGTTGATCAAGGTCCCTCTCTTTTTTCAGGAGCTGAATGAAGCAGTCCACGACGTGAAGGATAGAAAAAACATTATGTTAATTACAATTACACGAGAAACAAAAATATGTAGATGAGGCTATGGTAAGTTCTTACATTCGAATCGATGTAAGTACCATGCATAAAAGTGTCCTTGAAGTGTGACCTCTGTAGACAATTTGGTTCACTGTACCATAACATTGATTCATCTAGATACGTAGGACTGATTAGCAGCTCTAACACTTACCTCTCTTTGATATTTATGCCATAAAATACTGCTACATCAAACCTTTTGAATTTTATCATACGTTTTGGCAAGGTGAGATCTCTAATTAGGGAGAATTGCCATCCACCATCTTCCTCAACTACTTGCTCAAGCTACTCTATGACACAACGATGACAGCATTATGATAGAGTAATGTTACGAATTATACATTATGAATTTATACAATACTAAGAAACTTCATACTTGTTTTGGCTTCTTTGTGTTGTTTGCTCGTTGTCCTTGTCCTCCTTTCCTGGGTCTCTTCGTTGCCATTCACTTCTTCCTACTGATTGGCTTCTGCGCTACTGGGGGTACTTGGAGTAGTTGCTACTCCTCTACTAGGGAGGATGCTTGTGGTTGTTGTTCCTACTCTTCTGAGGGGGTGCTTGGGGTTACTGTTGTTCCTGCTCTATTAGGGGGTGCTTGGGGTTACCGCTGCTCCTACTACTCCTACTCTACTAGGGTTGTTGCTCTTGCTCTGTTGGGAGTTGCTACTTCCTTTTACTCCTCCTTTCCTGTCTCCTTGTCCTCTAATTATCGGGGAGTTGCTAATTGCTCCTACGGAAATCATTCAGGACGTCTTCAATTATCAAGTTGAACATTGTGTCCTAGTGTGAGTGGTTGGGTTCTTCCACTACATCAGGTAACCCGTATCATTCCTTCTGTTCACCAGTGGGTGTGATCTCAAGGAATCTTACATACATACATGGAAAGAAATTTTTTTACAAAAACACTATGTGCATAAATAACTTGTTTAAGTGAATTACTTGTTTTACTCATAATGGTCTTAGATAAGTCCGATAATCTCTCCTTTGACTAGGAGAAGACTTTCAACAAATCCCGCTCGTGACCCTAATGATTGATGCGAGGTAGAGGTTTTGATATATCGACTATACCGATATTGAAGTGCTCAAAGAACCAAGGCTATGACATAATATAGGAGAAATAAATATGATTATTATGATATTGTTGATGTGGATTTTGGGTGTTTAAAGTAGATGTCAGCGCTTCTAGTACGTCGATGACTCGATGATCGCCACTTGTCTGTTTGGTATTGCTGGCTAACAAGACGCCTCCAAGAGATTGATGTTGTAAATCCTCAGCTCATTGGATCAACGACGTCCTCATGCTACATAATATACTTCTTCCCTTCAAAACAAACAAAATAAATCCAAGTGAGTCAGGGTGTAGTAAACACGATGAGAAAAACAACGAATAAACATAAGTAAACGAAACTAAATACTAACTAGGGTGGTCTTCGCATGTAAATGGAATGCTTATCTAAAGGAATGATATGATGAATAATAACAATAGAATAAGAGAAACTGATACTCTCTTCGCCTTCACTACGATGTGACGTGAGATGGGGCAGTGGAGGCACGAACAGTACTTCGGACACACGTTATCTTTGGACTAGGGTTTCCTCCCTAGGATTTGACAAAGTAGGAGGGGGTTCAAGCTTTCTCAAGGACTCCCTTAGACCTCTCTCTTTCTCTAAAATCCTAGAATTCTCTCAAATCTCTCTTCTAAAAAAACATAGGTTTCTCTCATCAAAAGGCCTTTCCTCTTTTAGGTTTCTCGTGGCTCCCCCCTTCAAGCTAACGACATAGGGGTCTATTTATAGAGGAATGAGGCACTAAATCTTGAAAATGGAAAAAAGGTCATTTTTATCTCATCGCCTATGGGACAGGCGACAAGAACAAACTAGTCACTGCATGAAGCGGTGATGACGCTGAATTTTCCATTTTTGGGTGACGCAGAGAATAATGCCTAAAAGGCAATAATATATTCTACGTCAGCAAGTCGCCACTAGTATAGACGTCGAGAAACCAAAAAGGCAAAATTTTGAAAATTAAGATTCAAAATATCCTATTATGAATTTAGTAAGAAATTGTGACTAAGTCTTCTAGTTTTTAGGATTTTCCGCAATTGAGATAAATTTAGGAGATATTTAAAAATTTAATCAATACTTACTAATGAAGTAAATCAAATTTAGAAAATATCTTCCAAAATCAAGTAATTAAAAGCAATTGATTTTTTTGACTTAATCATAACCTATTACCTAGATCTTTTAGATTATTTGCAATTGTTGGAATTATTTTTGAACTAAATATGGTCATAACATTTAAAAATAAGATAATCAATTTAATATCTCGTTTTCAAATCATTATAAAAATTTATCATTCTACTTTTGACATCATCTATCTTTTTAGAATTTTCCAGAATTTTCCTAAATTATCTATTATTTTTAGATGTTTATATGATATGTTACATATATTTAAATTAATACTAGGAAAATCATATAAATAATAATAATTATGGAAAAATTACGACAATACTTTATAAAAGTCCCATATGCCATGTCAAAGTCTAAAATGACAAAATATCTTCAGAGAGTGTTAAAAAGTGTGTCACCTATGAATGTGGCGGCCAAATTCTCTATCGTTTGTATAAGAGGCAACGACACTTGTAGCCAACAAGAGCGACAACCATGTGTGTCGCCTGTCAATAAGGCAATAACTTGGTCTTTTTCAATTTACCCCCTTGTTTTTTATGTTAATCCAATGAGATTCATTAAAAGCTTGAAAAACTTCAAAAATTCCCTAAAATCATAAAAACATCTTCTTTAATATCAAAATACTCAAATCTATTACTAATTTGAATAAGGTAGGAGTGCCAGCTCTATCACAACTGATAACTCGTGCCAAATAAAAATGTTCAAGGTGTTGGCTTTACTAGCCTTATCTTGATTTTGATGATAACAAAAGACTAATGTGCTTTATGAGAGTATTTCATAGTTCATATTTGCAAAGAAGATCCTTAAAGGACTCAGAAGATTCAAGCATAAAAGGGACGAAATCTGAAGAAGAAATAGATCTATGTGCCACCAAGAAGAACTCAAGATGATGAAAGAAGAAGAAAATGAAAATTATCTTTGTAATTATTTTTGATGTATTTTTCTATTTATTCATGTACTCCTAGGAACTTGTAATAATCTCCCAATTATCCCATAGAGTCATAGGAAAATTACTTTAGCCCCAAAATCAACCATTCATTGAAAAACATTCATTATAGGACTAAGGACATTTTCGGCATATCGAATTTCCTCAGTATACCGAAATAAATGCAGATTAGAAAAATCAGAATAGAAACCCAGAACGGCATATCAAAATTCACCGGCATACCGAATCAGAGTTTTTGGGCATACCGAATTATTTTCGGTATACCGAAGTGCTTGATCGTTGCAGATTTCGGTCGACCATTTTGATTTCGGCAGACCGAACCAGTAGCCGTTGTTGAACGTTAGAGAGACATTAAACACATTCTTATACCCATGTTTTCCTATAAATAAGCCCCTATTCTTCACCTATAAAATATCAATACTTCCTACACTTACCATAGAGCTTCAAGCAACATTATTTTCAAGCATTCCACTCCTACTTTGTTAGAAAAACTCCCAAGGCAAGAGAGCTCCATTTTCATCCACCCACTTAGCCAAATTAAGTTTGGGAGTATTAGAATAAGTGGGGATATATTTTGTAGTTAAACGGGTTATTGGATATCCATATATCCATGGAGTGTCTAATACCTATATATATGTATTCCTCACTAATCAATGGAGAATTTTTGGGTTTTCTCTCATAACATGGTACCAGAGCACAGGGAGAAACCACAAAAAAAACCCTAGCCGCCTGGCACCGCTGCCGCCGGCCACCTGACCTACGCTGGACGTGCCCTCTCGCTACCTCCAGACCTCCCACCTGCGTGCCCCAAGGCCTCCTCCATCGCCGGCAGGTCCGTACGTTGCCTGCAATCCACTACCGGCCATTCCGCTGCCATCGTCGGCCATACGACCTCACCGACGCATGCTGTGTCACCGGTGATGCCTAGTTGTCTCTCCCATCCACTTGTTAGGGCAGTGCAGCCCTTCCTGGCCATTTTTAGGCCCTTCTCTAGTCTCCAGTTGGTGTTGTGTGTGGATACGTCACATCCACACACTGTGGTGAGCAATTGGTCTATTCTTTTCATCGTTTTCAGACCATCTATTTGTGATTTGCTATTGAAAATCAGAGAGGATGTCATCCTGTGATTCGTTTGTTAAAAACATGAGTGGTACCTTTGAGAAAATCTCTGGCCTTAACTATCATCTGTGGTCCCAGAGTTTTGAGACATTTGTTTTGGCACACAGAAAATTGAAGCACCTTACATATCCTCCTCCGGATATCAAATCTGACATTTATGAAGATTGGTTGGTCGATGATGCGGCGGTTATTACTTAGATGGATAACAGTATGGAGTCTTCTATTGTGCGTGGTGTCATATCATTGCGGCCAACAAAGAAGATTTGGGATACCCTTCAACTCACCTATGGGCTTGAAAAGAATATTTCCAGAGTTTGTGAGATTTATGAGCAGCTTTTCACTCTACGGCAGGGGGACAGATCTGTTCAGGATTTCTTCACTGTTCTTCGAGCCTTACTAGAGGAGTTGAATATTCATCAACCTCTGACGGTTGATATCACCCGCCTGCGTTAGTACCGTGAAGAACTAGCGGTTGTTGTGTTTCTCTCTGCCCTGAATCCAGATCTCAGTTCACAGATTCGAGGATAGGTATTGGCTGCTGATGTACTACCAGATCTTCATACCACATTCAGCAAGGCTATGCGAGTGTCTACTGCTACTTCTCGTACAGTGACAGAGCCTTCTGCCATGGCGGTCACCCGTGGACGAGGACGTGGTGGTACACGAGGAGGACGTGGTCGTGGCGATACCAAAGGACGGCCACGTTGTACACACTGTGGACGGTTGGGTCACCGAGTTGAGCGATGCTGGGATATTATTGGTCATCCTCAAACGACTAATATGACTACAGAGGCCCCCATATCTGTTGCTACTACTGAGCCACCGACATTCATTGTATCACAGGCTGATTACGAGCGGCTTCAGCAGCTAAAGATCACTGACTCCACTGCCACAGCTACACATGCTAGCACTTCAGGTACTAGTGCCCTATTTGCCTCGAGAGACTCCTCCTAGATCATTGATTCCGATGCCTCCTCCCACATGTTAGGTACTCGTAATTTGTTTACACAATTATCTCAGTTATTTGATATTCAGATTGTCGCGATTGCTGATGGTCGAACTTGCTTAGCCTCTAGTGAGGGGGTGGTCCACGCCTCTTCACAGTTACCACTAGAGAGTGTCCTTTTTATCCCTGATTTCCCTGTAAATTTATTGTCCATTAGTGCTATTACAAAACAGCTCAAATGTAGTGTGACTTTTTTCCCTTTTCGCTGTACCTTTCAGGATTTGCAGATGGGGAGGAGAATTGGTTTGGACCGTGATCGAGGAAATGGAGTGTACCTGCTAGTTCGTGATGAGATTCCTCAAGGCTTGGCTTCTACAGCATCTACTATTGAGTCCTCTTCCTTGTGGCACAATAGACTTGGACATCCGTCTCACCAGAAACTCCAGCAGGCCTTACCGTTGCAGTCTGTGTCTTGTTTTGATTGTGCGTCATGTCAGTTAGGTAAGCACCATCGTGCTTCATTTAAACAGTTGCGTCTCGCGTCTAGTAGCACAGCATTTGAGTTGGTTCATTGTGATGTATGGGGTCCATCTAGAGTCTAGTATGTGTTGCGTCATAGGTACTATATTGTTTTTGTTGATGATTTTTCTCAAGTGTCCTGGGTATATTTGTTGAAAGATCGAAATCATATTCATGATGTACTCAGAAATTTCTTAATGAAATAAAGAATCATTTTGATGTGACTCCCAAGTTTTTGAGAACTGACAATGCACTTGAGTTCATGCATTCTAACGTCACTTCTATGTGTGCCTCATTGGGTATCATCCATCAAACATCCTGTCCTCATACCTCACAGCAAAATGGGGTTGCAGAACGTAAGCATAGGCACATTCTAGATGTCACTCGTACACTTATGGTGCATATGTAGGTTCTAAAACATCTTTGGGCTGATGTTGTGCTTACAGCCACCTATCTTATCAACAGGATGCCTGCTACCCCACTTGGTGGGGAGGTTCCACTTCGTCATTTACAACCAGACTCCACCTTATTTAGTCTGACACCAAGGGTGTTTGGGTGTGTGGCCTTTGTTCAGGACCTTTCCCTTGGATTGGACAAACTGTCTCTACGTGCAATCAAGTGTGTTTTTGTCGATTATTCGCGAACTCAAAGGAGTTATCGGTGTTTTCATCCTCCCACTCGTCGATATTATGTTTCTGCAGATGTTACTTTCTTCGAGTCTGAACCATATTACAGTGTTCCTCCACCGTCCAGTGTGTCTGTCCCTGTACCCTCGGTTGTCGAATTGCAACATACTGATTCTCAGTCTACACCGACCATTCGACCACTAGCGTCTTCATCCTTGCAGGTATATTGTTGACGGCAGTATCCTCTAGGACCTCCTCACGACGGACCACCCTTCTCTGCAAATGCAAATTCGCCCACTAGTTCCTCAGACATGCCTATAGCCCTTCGAAAAGGTACTCGTTCATGTACAGTTCATCCTATTTCTCATTTTGTATCTTATGATGCTCTACACCCTTGTTTCCGTAGTTTTGCCTTGTCCCTCCATTCTTAGACCATTCCCAGGAATTACGAGGAGGCACTTTCTCTTCCACATTGGAATGCTGCTATAGATGAGGAGATTGCGGCACTTACTAATCGTGGCACATGGGAGTTAGTGGCCTGCACTGCTGGGGCTACAGTGGTCACCTGCAAGTGGGTGTATACTATCAAATACAAAGCAGATGGCAGCATTGACAGATTCAAGGCTAGACTGGTTGCTCGGGGTTTTACTCAGACACATGGCATCGATTACGAGGAAACTTTTTCACCGGTTGCTCGTCTCAATTCTATTCGGGTGCTGTTGTCTCTTGCATTGAATAATTCCTGGGATATGTGCCAGCTTGATGTCAAGAATGCCTTCCTCTATGGCGATCTGACTGAGACAGTCTTGATGGAGCAGCCTTCGGGGTACGTTGCTCAGGGGGAGGTTTGTGTATGCAGATTACGGAAGGCTATCTATGGGCTAAAGCAAAGTCCCAAGACGTGGTTTGAGAAGTTTAGCCAGGTGGTACTTGATGGTAGCTTTCAGAAGTGTGTAGTAGACCACTTAGTGTTTTATAGGCGCACAGGTCGTGGATGTGTCATACTGGCTGTATATGTGGATGACATTCTAGTGAGTGGGAGTGATACAGAAGGAATTACAAAGGTAAAGGTTCATCTTCACAGACACTTTGTGACCAAAGACATGGGAAAGCCTCGCTATTTTCTGGGGATCGAGTTTGCATATGGACATGGTAGGATGGCTCTATCACAAAGGAAGTATGTATTAGATCTCTTAGAGGAGACAGGCCTTCTAGGATGCAAACCAGAAAGCACCCCTATCGAGTAGTCACCATCTTTTTGGGATAGCAGCTTAGAGCTATTGGAGAATCCTGGTCAATACCGTAGGCTGATTGGCAAACTCATTTACTTGACGGTGACGCGACTTGATATTTCTTATGCAGTCAGTCTTCTGAGCCAGTTTATGCATGAGCCTAGGAGGGTACACTGGACAGGTGCTCTTCACGTCTTATCTTATGTGAAAGGGGCGCCAGGAAAGGGTTTGGTATACAGGAAAAATAATCACACCAGAGTTGAGGCCTACTTAGATTCAAGATATGCAGGTGATAGAGGTGATAGAAAATCCACATCCGGTTTTTGTACGTATGTGGGAGCCAATTTGGTCACCTAGCGGAGCAAGAAACAAAATGTGGTGTCCAGGTTTAGTGCAGAGACGGAGTACAGATCTATGGCTCAGACTGCATGTGAGATGATGTGGGTGAAGTCACTGCTTGAGCAGCTTGGGTGTGATGTTGAGGTACCTATGTCTATGAGGTGTGATAATCAAGCTGCGATCTTTATCGCAAATAATCTCACCTTTCATGAAAGAACAAAGCACATCGAGGTTGACTGCCACTTTGTGAGAGATCTGGTTATGAATGGAGTTATATCTACTCCATATACGCACTCTTCAGAGCAACTAGCAGATATATTCACCAAAGGTCTTGCAGTGGGTGTGTTTGAGTCTCTATGTAACAAGCTAGGCCTGGTTGATATGTATGCTCCAGCTTGAGGGGGAGTGTTAGAATAAGTGGGGATATATTTTGTAGTTAAACGGGTTATTGGATATCCATATATCCATGGGGTGTCTAATACCTATATATATGTATTCCTCACTAATCAATGGAGAATTTTTGGGTTTTCTGTCATAACAGGGAGATTGTAGAAAAAGAATTGTAAATTACAAGTGTAATTTTTTTTCTCCGGATTGTGAAAAAGAAGTCGCGGTTTTTGTGAAGCTTACCGAGGATTCGTCAAGGGTGTACGACACGATCTTGGCCCGGAACAAGATCAGGTTTAAGGTAACTCTCGAGGGATTTTCTCGGGGAGTGGACTAGGCCAGGGAGGCTGAATCACTATACATCATTATGTCATATTCATTGTCTCTCATCCCCTTTTTTTGTATGCTTTAGCTTAATATCAATTTCCTAGTTATATTCAAATTAATTAAAATCTTGCAAATTGATAAACAAACCCTAAAATTAGATAATTACTCACTAAATCATTATTCACCCCCCTCTAGTGAAGTCAAGAATCCTAACACAAGGTACCAAAACCTACCACTAGTTCAAGGTCTCCTATATCTGTCTATTCTATTTGCCTACTAGGTTCGCCTGACCTAGTCTGAATAGAGATGAGAAGAAACCATAAGCCAATCTGAGAAGAGTATGCTTGCATTCATCACAAACACCAATAACATCAAGTCCAGCTTATCCAGATTTCATAACAAAGCCTCAATTACAAGATACATCAAATTTTGGATTTCTGGATACATTATATGGATGATCTTGGATGTTACATTTCCTATCCTTAATAACTTTGAGAAATGGGAATTGGGGTATCTACAAATGCCCCACTTTGGAGTTGATCTTGGGACAAAATTGACTCCAAAGTAAGAATGATATCTTCATTGAGCATTTCCTAAAAAGGGAGCTCGCCCACAAGTAGTCCACCACAAGGGATAAAAAAAATAAAACATCTTTTGGTATTGGGAAATTGTCACATAGCTAAAAAGTAGGACCTACCTGGTTTCGGGAATTTATCGCACAGTCAGGTGGTGGGAAGGTGAACAGACTCAATTTTGGGACGTTGTCGCACAACCGAGTGGTTCAATTAAAGAATGCTGTCATATTGAAAGCTCAGGCATAGCGAGGTCAAGCCAGTTTCAGAACAATGTGTCGCAACTAGTGTCGAGATCATGTCTACAATGTAGAAACGACTTTAACAAAGCAAAAACTAAAATGATTGTGGGGATATGACCTTATCATAGATTGAAAGATAAAAAGAAATAGTTGTAGCTTCCCATTTAAAAGCTTACTCAGATTGGAATGATAAAATAATAGGTGAGATTTGAACCAGATTTAAGAAGATCACATATTTTAAAGGTTTCTAACACTCTTGAAAAACAATGCTCTATCCGTGTTCCACTTTCAATGATATGAGAAATAATGCATGGATGCATGGTTCAAGCAAATAATGCTAATACAAGGTCAATATTCAATGCAAGGAATGGCCCATATGATAGGTTAGGATGGCAGGATACATGTAGCACCCCGATTTTGAAGTCACTTGGCAGCAGGCTCCTCCGGATGATGCTCTAGTTGCGACCACCAAAACCCTAGCTCACTTAAACCCACACAAGCCCATTCAAGCCCACACTAATCCACTCTGACCTAATTAAAATTAAAATCAAACAAAACACATTTAAAACATTTAGAATCGAATTAATGAAACAAAAACCCTAATGCATGCCAAAGCCAAATTTAAAACACTTAAAATCCAATTAATCAAACAAAAACCCTAATTCAAGTCAAAATGAAATAAAATCTACTTAAATCCATTTAAAATCCAAGTAATTAAGTGAAAACCCTAATTAAAGTCAAAATCCATTAAAAATCCTAATTAATTAAAATTCAAAACAATAATTAAACCATAAACCTTAATTTAAAATCCAAAAACCCTAAATTAAAATTCAAAACCCTAATTAAACTATAAACCCTAATATGAAAATCCTAAATTAAAACCCCAAAATCCTAATTAAAAAGCAAAACCCTAAAATTAAAATAAATAAAACAAAAACCTAAAATAATTAAAACCTTAATCCAAAATCCTAATTAAACCCAAAATCCTAATTAAAATCCAAAACCCTAAAGTTAAATTTATTAAAACCATAAAAACTCAAAAATAATGAAAACCTTAAGTAGAAAACCAATTAATTAAACCCTAAGTCACAAAATCAAAAACTTAATTTAAATCACAAAAAAACAATTAAAAAACTAAAAGGAAAACCCTAAAATCCATGAAAATCCTAAAACAAAAACATAAAATAATTAAAACCCTAATTTAAAACCAATTAATTAAACCTTAATCATAAATTTAATTAAAATCATAAAACATAAATAAAAAGCCTACATTAAAATCACAAAACCCTAATTTAAAACTTAAAATCAAAAACCCAAAACCCATTTAATGACCATAAAAACAAAACCCTAAAACAAAATAAACAAAAGAAAAAAAAAAAAAAACAACCAGAGCCCTCGCCGGAGCTGCGTCCAGACGTTGCCGTTGACCCGTCACGCCAGAGAGGACACCTTGCACATCAGGTAACCTCCCTCCCCTTCTATTTTCCAATTCAGTAGGCCCATAGAATCCCTCTAGGACCCTTGACTTAGGGTACGACGGTGTAACCCCCCCCAGCCCGTCGTCGCCCCGCCTCCGGTGGTGGGTTCACCCCACCAGCAAAGCCTCAAGCCACTTGGCCTCAGGCGAGGCCCCTAGGGGCCTCTCCTCCCTCCTCCTCTTTTCTCCTCTTTTCTCCTCTTCTCTTTAGTTTCCCTGGCCTCCTGAGGACCCAGAAGACCTCTACGTCGACGTCAGCCCTGCTACCGCCGTCAATCGTCGTCGAGGGGCGTTGGAGTTCACCGGGCCTCCTCGCTTCGCGCCATCGCTTTAGGAACCTCCACCGTATCTCCCCGAAGCCCTCCACACCGCCTCGTCGCAGCTTGGACCGCCACAGCCCCCGACAATCTACCGCTACCATCACCACCGACGCAGGAGATGGGGGGAGCGGCTCGGGCCACCCCAGCCCTCGACGATGCTTTTGGAAGCTTCCTCGCGCCACTTCGGAGGTCCACCGAATAACCCCATGCCATCCCAGTGCCTGCACGCCTCCGACCATCTCGCAGTCACCTTGCTCAACGTCGTCAGAGTGCCTTGTTGGAGCACGAGGTGGGGGGGGGGGGGGGGGGGGGGG
>JAMKQA010043220.1:0-29415 GCA_024699735.1 Posidonia australis
CTCATGACAGACAACTCAACTATATATGGTAAATGGGGACACTTGACTTCAGATGTATGACTATTCAATTACGATTGAGACTCAAAAAAGGTGACATCTGTTGAGACAAAATATTGTTTGGTAGGAGGATGAAAATACTCGTAACCTCGTTGAGTGTAGGGTATTCCAAAAACACACATTTGATCGACCTAGGAGACAACTTATCAAGTCCAGGTGAGAGATCCTGGATAAAGGCAACACACCTAAACACTCTAGGAGATAAAAGGAAAAGTTTAGCATTTAGTCGAAGACGCCAAAGAGAAACCTCACTTCCTAAAAGCATATAGGGCATCCTATTTGTTAAATAGGAAGCTATAAGACAACATTAGACTACAAGTATATTAGGACATGCATATGCAACATAATGGTATACATGACACCTAAGATATGCTTGTGTTTGCGGCAGAAAATGGGCCTTGTGGTTGTGTCGGCGATGGAAAATTGGCGGGGTGGTTGGATCGATTGCAGAAAATGGGCTTGGTGGTGGTGTCGACAGCAGTTAGGGCTGGTGGTGGTGTTAGCGGGCTTTGGTGGTGGTGGTGGATGGCTAGGTTTTCCCCCGGTGCTTTGGTACCATGTGGAAAATAAGAGAAAAATGTGTTATTCACTAATGAGCATGAGAGCACATGTAAATAGGATTTATCAGACCTCCTAGGATAAATGGATACCTAATAACCTATCTAACTAATAAGACTCTAATAAATAATATAACTCTAATAGAGAGGAGTGGTAGAATTTGTAGGGACAAAATATCTGGTCTGATTTCTTTGAGAGTCAAAGTAATTAAGAATGTTTGGAGTGGTCTGTCTCCCCCATCATGTTGATGACAAGCCTTACGGTCTTATGTGGGTTTGAATTGATGGTGGCTTGGTCAGTGTTTTCATTTTTGTTTCCTTGATATTGCTGTTTTTAACTCTTTCTTGTTCCATGGATCTTTCTTTGATTCTTGTTATTGTCTTTTTGGCTGCTGTTATCTTCTTGATAAGATTTTCTTTGTTTTCATTTTTTTACAACAAAATTTTCTTCTCTGACCTTTCAAAGGGAAAACGTTTGTTTCAGATAGGCTTTTCCCTTTTTTACATGTTATTTTTAGGATTTACTTAACAGCTTTATACTTTTATGAACACATAAAGAATCCATGTAAATAAGACCAATCTTATTTAAAATACAAAAACGGAAATTCCAAGAATGAGATGAAGTATCTGAATAAATAGATAATAAAGAAAGAAATAGGACACAGCATCAGCAGTGTCTTGAATTTGTAGGAGCCGTGTTGTGCATGTTTCTTTTGTTTTTCCGTCCAACATTGGCATGACGTCATTTTGGAGGTGTTAGTGCATCGTAGACAATGAACTAGTTCTCCTTCTACTGTTATGGATGTTATGCAACTAGCAGAGAAGATAATTATAATTGTAAATTTTATGTTATCTTTTATCACTCCTATGTTTCTTTGGATCTAATTAAGATCTGAGAATTTGATAATTTTATTGTGATTGCAACACAATGCGATTCTTTCAAATGCCAAATTTGTTTAAGGCAAATTGAAAAGTAAAAAAAAGAAGCATATTTTGGAAAAGAAAAAAACTGAGTACATATGCCACAGATTGCGTGGAGAAGCAACTGGTTTTGAGTTGGGATGGGGGCGCAGCATTGTGTCTAACTAATCAGTCCGATCAACTAATAAATGAATGTATGTGCCACAAATTATGTGGAGAGGCAAGGTTGTGCTGCCAACTAATCAGTCGGATCAACTGATTTTTCCAGCAGAGGCTGTTGAATTGATAGATTAGTCACTAAAGATTGGAGGACATATAAGCTGGATTATATTAGAAATTAAGTTAATGAATTTCATTTACTGGCTTTTTTGTGCAGGGGTAGTGTAGTAAAACATAGTCAGGCTTTTTGACTGGTGTGGATTTAATTAATGAAGCAATCATGGTGATAAATCAATATTTTTCTTATCTTAGTTTCATTAGTACAACAAAGTTTTGGTGCTCTAGTTATTTTTAAATATATGAGTGACAATTGTAGTCATGCGTTGGAGCATCCAGTTTGGCTTGGTTCTTTTTGTTGACACCTACTATACTTTGTCTAAGAGCTCAGAACTAGTTGAGAATCATAAATTCCAGCACCAGTCAAATAACGAGAGTTGTGAATTCATCATAATTATCAACTCATATTATTATTACATGGCCGGGTGGAGAGGAGAGTTATGAATTCCATGTCCATTTTATGTTAAAGTAGTTGCTTTGTTTGCTACACATTTTGTATCTGCTCTCTCATTTTTTCACAAATTTTTTTCTCTGCATGTGCACTTCTTCACTAATGAATGCCAATCAGTTGCAATACAAGGAGGCAGAGGCTTTAGGAAACCGCGATGGTTTATACACTGAAAGTCCAAGCACTCCCAAGGTAATTAGTCAGTGTTGCGGGTCATTGCAAGTTATTATGGCTGTTAGCCCATAGAACATGCTATTTAAAAATTAAAAGTTGCATGGTTTGTTCTTTTCAAGTTCCTCGGTTCATACATTGAAAGTCCAAGCACTCCCCAGGTAATTACTCTGTGTTGCTGTGCTGGTCATCACAAGTTATTATGGCCGTTCACCCATGTAACATGCTATTTAAAAATTCAAAGTCGCATGGCTTGTTCTTTTCAAGGTCCTTGTGAAAAATAAAGCTTTACCTAGAAGATCTGAAATTCAGACAGCCTCCTTTATAAGTCCACGTCCTACAACCTCATGCATTTATTTAATTTTTCTACTTCTTTCAGGCTATAAAAAATGAAGCAAAATTTTATTTAGAAATCAGTTTGCACCAATTTGCTTGGTTTCTGATTATTTAATTGTGTCATCATGGTTATCAACTACATCTATATTATTTCTGAAATGTTAACAGCGTTCTCATCGTGGGGATCAGGATCGGACATTCATCCCTGATTCTGCTGGTTTTGGAGGTAATATGTTATTAAAGAAAATTCTTCTCTCTGTTCTATTGCATATTTTGTGTGATTACACATATTGTTGGGTTATTTTGATCACCAGGGTAACTTATCACTAGAGGAATAATAGGACCATGTCTTAAAAATGGAAAGTGCAAGTAAATGCTTGATCCATATTGTTCTAGTGGCTTTTCAATCTCTTATCTTTCTAACAAAAAGTTCTGCACCCAATAGGAATCGAATCTGCAACCCTACAACTGTAGTAATAGCCACTAACTGTGCTAGCAAGTAAATGTTTGTCAGTATTATATCGGCATTGGCAGGGGAGGGATCTTGTCTGGCAGACCTCCGATCAGCAGGAGAGGCCCATTGTACTGCTGCAAGTTAGGTTGTTGATTTCACAGTTGGTTTGTTTTGTTTACAATCTATAAAATATCTATTTAGGAAGTTTTCTTGTTTGCAAATTTCTTTACATTTCTGGATTTCTAGCTTGCATGTCTCAAATGTCTTAAATTTTGACATTGACATCTTGTATCTCATTGATTAAATTCCATGTTTTGATTTTTTTACATGACTGTTTAATAACAGGGAAAAACATAGTCCTTAAAACGTATTCTTGAGTTATGCACTCACTAGATATAATTTTATGCTAAGTATTTGTACACAGGTCATGGAACTGTACGTATGTAGTGTCAATTTTATTTAATTGTTTAGCCTTGACGGATGGAATATGTTGTTTAGCTTGTGTTTCAATCCTGATTACATGACACCTGATTTAAAGGTCTCAAATGCTAGCTATTTTCAGTAAATTTAAATTGTGAAAGTTGTAAATTTTGAATCAAAGTCAAAGTAATCACTTTCAGGGAAATTAGAATATATGATAGACCAAATGGTAGATAATAAATAATTTATTGTTTGGTACTGCCACCGTGAAGATGGCTGTAGGCATCACCACGTTCTATTTTTTTACTAATATGGAAATGACTTTTCAGGTGAAAGGGTTGGTAAGAGGGACCACAAACGCAAAGTATGTTAATTGTCTTCCCTTAGCCCTTTTTCCCAAAAAAACTTTGTGAAATGAATAACGTGAACTCTATGGGGATTGGCTTTTTTTTTGATTTCTAAATCAAATATATGCGATATCAGGTTCCTGGAAGATTTTCTGATGCACCTCCGTCACCACCTCAATCCAAACGGCCAAGGAAGCTAAAGGCTTCTGATTGATGATAAAGAGCTGGTCAGTTTAGTCGAGTTTGTTATTGTCACTGTAAATTAGACTTATACCTGCCGCAGGGCCCGTATTGGCCTTTCAGCTGGCTTCACCTATACATGGTTTACAAGATAGTCCCATCATTTGATCACCCGAGGAAGCTTCTTATTCACTGTTACTTAACTAGCAATTGTTCCTGCGATTCTGAACGTGGGAAAAAGTGTTCCCATTCGTTTCATGTATATAGTACATGAACTGAGCTGGAATTTCTGTTTTTGGTTCAAGTGGGATTATAGTTTGTTGTTTTTCATTTCGTAGTTGATTTTTACACCTCATTGGATGTTAGATTTGTGGAACAAAAGTAGCTGCTTAACTAAATATTGTGTGATCTGATTAGTGGTACTTTAGTAAGTGATAACCTTTTTTTATTTTAAGGTAATGCATTCATTGATATTCAAACTTGCAGCCTCTTAACTAGAGTAATAATCATGTACCGGATGAGTTATATTTTGAAAGTGGTAAGTGATAGCTATGAGTCTCTGTATGACATTTTTCAGTAATCATTACAGCATTTTTCTGATGAGGTGAATAATCATTGTTTTCATTCTTTCTCGAAAAAGAGCTTATATTGCTTCCATCAACGTCAAAAAATAGCTCATATTGCTTACATAAACATCAATACTTTTAAAGTATTTTGGAAAATTTTCTAATCTAGCACTTTTACGGTTGACATTGCTGTAGAAGTCCTGCTTATTAATTTATTTGTGTTTATTTATATAAAATTTATTCACTATTCAATTTATTTCATAATCTACTGCATAATATAGTTTCAAGTTTTGGAATGCAAATAGAGTTATCATTCGAGGATCTTTGTCCCAAGGATCATCTAAAAGGTCCGTTGTAACAAAGCAGTTACTTCACATTGGAGACTTGCTAGGGACATGGTGAGATATCCTTTCCTTTCGACTTAGAGCATCTGTTGTTTTAGCATGACGAAAAAGAGTTATTTTCCGAATTTAGTTTGGAAAAATCAGTGTGAAGCTCGAGGAGAATGCGAGAAAGTACTGAAAATGACAATACATGTCGGGCTCGATGGAAGCAATAGATTAAAATGGTAGTGCTATATGCAAAAAAAAATGGTGAAATTATAATCAAGTCACTTAAAAAACTGCTACTCAAATAAAAAAATTCTTTGTTCACATTTTTTTTATTCACCATCGGTCTAATAATTTGGTTTCAATCCAATTGAGGTTGTTTTATGATGTTCGTCATTGTGAGATTGGGATGTCGATAAAAGAGGAGGGAAACTTCTAGCTTATTAGATTGAGATGGAGAAAGTGAAAGTGAAAGTCAACAGCTTCCTTTAGTGTAGCTAGCTAGCTTGGTGTTTTCTTAAAAAGTGTGCCAGGTTTAAATTCACAAAGTGTTCAAATTCGGGTTTTTCTACCTACATGGGCCTACTATTGTTTGATGTACAACGCGTGTGGGCAGCTTCTTTTACCTAGGGTTTACTATTCACCAGTGCCTGGTTGTCTGGTCACACAAAAAAAAAGCTATTATGAATGAAGTTAAGTTAAGTTAATTTCTTTTGGTTTGAACGTGATGCTTATATTTCTCAAAGTGGAGGTTTCTGCAGGGTCGAAAATCAAGAGAAAATAACATTTCTCTCAATTATATTCTTAGAAGATATAGGATAAGAACATGAGTTATATATGCATATTTGAGGGGAAGCATCATTGATATTTGTTTAGGTAACGTTTGAAAATGTTTTTGTACACTAGCTTATTACGTTAAGGGCTTATTGTTTAATAAGTGTTTCCAAACAAATCAGTTTATTAAGTTTTTTCAAAAAAGCTAGCTGTAGCTTTTTAATTTATTTTAAGCTATTGAGGTAATTTTTTAAAAAGTTAATGGATGTTAGCTTTTTGAAAAATTATAAATATTAGTCATAATTTTTCCAAATATATCTTTAGAAATTAATTTTAATTACAACATGAACCAAGATAATAACGACGATGGATAGCGACAGCAGATGACGATGGGTGACTACAGTAGTTGACCGCTTGCCCTCTCGTTGGGCGACGGTGGCGACGGACACAGTGATGGTGGTGTCGGTGGTGGTGGCCAACAACGGCGACGTTGCTGGTGGCAATGGTGGCCCGCGATTGTGGTGGTGGCTAGCGATGGCGATGGCTGGCGACGATGGTGGTGGTGATTGATGGCAGCGGTGGTAGTGGTGGTGGTGGTGATAGTGGCCAGCAGTAACGGTGGTGGCGACCAAGTAGCGGTGGTGGCGACCAAGTAGCGTTGGTGGCCTGTGGTGGTGGTGATGGTTGGCGACCGATGGTAATGGTGGTGGTTGGTGACAATGGTGGTGGTGGTGGTGGCCCGTGTTGAGGTTGATGGCCAACGACAGTGGTGGTCGACGACAGCAGCAATGGTGGTGACTGACGACTTGCAGCGTCGCTGATGGATAATGGTGGCTGATGATGATGGTGGTGGTTGGCGGTGGCAGCAGTGGTCGTGGTGGTTGGCAATGGTGGTGGTAGCAGCTGGTGGAGGTGGTGGTGGTCGACAACAACGGTGGTGGCCAACGATTGTGGTGGTGGCTAGCGGTGGCGGCAGTGGTGGTCGTGGCTGATGACCGGTAGTGATGGTGATAGTCGACGATGGTGGTGGTAGTGGCTGGCAGTGGAGGCAATGGTGGTGGTGACTGGTAGTGGTGATGGCTAGCAGTGGCCGACAATGGTGGCTGCAATGGTGTCCAGCGAGGACGGTGGTGGTTGGCTGTGGCGACAGTGGTGGTCGATGGTGGTTGACGACGATGGCAGTGATAGTGGCCCACAAAGGTAGACAGTGACGACACGGCAACAAGTGGGTAGCGGTTGGCGGCAATAGTGAGGGTAATATAGTCTTTTGATTAACTCATAAGTGCTTATTGAACATATAAACCAAACATGTTTTTCTTTTACCTCCATAAAAAGCTACAAAAAGTATAACTTAACAAAAAGTTAGCTTTTCTCAACAAGCTGCATAAGAAAAAGCATTTCCGAACGCAATCGTAGTAGAATACCAATGATAATCAATTACAAGTCTATCCAAAATCAAGAAATGACTTAACCTATCCTTACTCTACTGTCCTTATCCCACTCCATTCCCTTTATTCGGAAAGGAATGCAATGGAACTTGATCGGAACAGCTAAAATAGAGTGCGAGGAGTAAAATCATGCATTGAAAACACTGAGTGATGCACTGAATCTCCCTCCCTATCTAGCTTGATGGTGGGCACTTCGGCTAGTCTCGACAGATGCCGATGAGCTCTGCTGAGCTTTGGTGAGGCGAGGGAGATGAAAGAAAATCCAAGAAAAGCAAGAATGGAGTGAAATGGAGCAAAATCATGTAGTTTAAACACTAGACAACATTCTAGATTGCTTCTCCTGTCTAGCTCAATGGAGGGTGCTCCGACCAGTCTCGACGGAGGGCGTCTCGCTCGTCAACGTGAGTACAGGTTGGCCATGGTAGAAGTCCAGCAAGTTTAATGGAGCTTTGGTAGGCAAGGAAGATGGAAGGAGAAGGTCAGAAAAGCAAGAGCAGAGAAGAGAGAAAGGATTCATGCAATTAGAAAAAAACTACGACTCTCCTGATCGCTCTTGTAATGTCCCACATTTTCCACAATAATTCAAAACAAATTAAATTACAGGAAAATTGAAGTCCAACAGAAAATATCTAATTACCAAGAACCTATGTGTGTAGTTGGGAGACTCTGATCTATATGCACTACGCTAAACCAACTGTATGTCTACACCTGCAAACCAAAATAACAGGGAAAACACATGAATGACAGGAGTCACCCAATACGCATCCTGAGAAAATAGCGGAAAACAAATCTATAATTAATTTTTTCTTTAAATTCATTTCACAAACAATTTCCTTAAAACTTCATAAACCAAGCTCACATCGATCAAAACCACAACCGAGGCTCTACTAACCCAAAATTACAAGCAAAGGCCTTCAATGGCCAAAACCACACACAGTGAGTCGGGAAGCCCGGCACCAGGCAACCAAACTTTGGTCACACGCAGTCCACCGAGGAGCGACCACGGCATTCTACACTGCCACGGTGACAACCACCCTGTGCAAGAGCGTTCACCATCCCACGATTCTCCCTCTCTGGAGAACCTTTAAAAAGCCAACCCCTCCCTGGGAAGGTTGTCCTGTCTCTCAGGACGCTACTAGCTACAGGACACGTGTCCCACCCACACTAGCCACCACAAGGTATGCCTCTTCACAACGTCCTCCACACAAGGTACTTAGGAGGGAGTGTCATACCTCCACACCTGACAACACCTGAGCCTTAGTGCTCACAGTGACAGTAAGAGTATTAGACCTCCCCATCATGCCACAAGATACCTTAACCCGTGGACCACAACCCTAGCGTCGAGACAATAGTTAAGGAGTCTCATACCTCCAGAACCCAACGTCCCTCAGCCTCAAGTATCTCGGCCATTGACCTCAACCAGAGAGTCGCGCCCAACCACCCGAGAATGTCGTCACATTCCCTGGTCTCGACGACACCGTCCCACACTGTCTCGGCCCGCACACAGAAAACTTGGAAAACCATTTTCCAAATCTGCCAACTCATCTCTTTGAGATCATTTTCATATCTTTGAAAACTCTTCCAAAACCTCGACAAAACGGCGCATTAGGTGTCCCGAGGGACCACCATTGACGACCCACAATCCCATCTTAATGGGACAAAACAAATCAATCCAGAAAACCACTACATTAAAATAGATTTTCCAAAAATCCAGGGAAAACCGCAAAAATGCCCTAGCAAATCCACCAATGTGGAGCACGCATCTGGCCAACGCCCTTGGCACTTTTGTCTGAACATTAATAGAGCCTGGACCAGGGGCTAGAGCCACCGCCGAACTCGCGCATGTGGCCCGCGCAATAGGCCTGCACCCCCTGTTTTCTGTCAGAATTTAGACAACGTGAAGCAGGGCACCCAAAAATCGCCTGAAGTGGGAGCTCCAATTGGACCCTCCAAACAATCATCAAAAATCTCGAATAAAACATATGCGGTAAACCCTTGAGTCTACTCCAAAACCCAAGACGCAAAACTGAAATCCATTCACCTTGCATCAAGATACTAAATTGCAAAGGCATAAGCATCAAAACGACCCAAAACACCCCAACAGCCATAAATACCCATAAATACCACAATAAATTCCCAAAAATTCTAAAACATTAAATTTAGCATAGATTACATGCATCCTAGGCATTTCTACCATTTTACATGATTTCTACACATTAGATTGGGGATACGTAGTTGAAACGAGCTCCAGCGACTCTCTGGTCGACTTCGACGAACACCGGTGACCCCACATGACCACGGCCACCCTACAACCTCAGGGACGCCACTCCAGAGCTTCCCAAGCAGCCACGAGTCAACGCACGCCACCGTTTCCCGTTCTCCCACTCTTAGGCTGTCTCTCTGTTTCTCACCCGCACCCACTAGTAGACGGGAAGGAGGAGTGAAGAAGAAGATGGAGAAGGAGTGGAGGGGGAAAAGGAAAGGAAGGGAAGGAGGCTTGGCTGGGGCTCTAGTGTGTTGGAGAAAACTTGCCCAATGCATGTGTTATATATGCGGGGGAGGAAGTCGCTACGCACCTGCCCATTAACCCCCAGCATGCACGCACCAGCAAGTCTCCGGCCACCCTCCATCCATAGCAAAACGCGAGCCTCACATGGACCCACACCCATGCCCCACACGCACAGTACCACAATGCAGAGTGCCAACCACGTACTGAGACATGCCACAGAAGCTAGCCCACGAGGCTTAAGCCCAAAAGCACAAATCTACACAAAGGGCCTTGCGACAGTAACACCCGTCTAGGAATAAAATTCATAAAAATGTAAATAATTACAAAATAAATTTTATGGGTGTTACGTCTCTCACCGTTCCCCTCATTAGAATGCTCACCGGTTGCTCATGACTGAGGCCAATGAGCGTCTCTTGGGGTTCTAGAGTTTCAAGGAGAGAAGGAAAAGGATTAGAGGCAAAGGCAACACCATGCGAGCTAATAGTATCATGCTCAGGGCATGTTTGATTCCTTACCGTAGGCGCTGATTGTGATTTAGCAAGAGACATGATCCAAAGCCTCCACAACGTGGAAAAGAAAGAGCATGACCGCCGTGACATGTTTGAGTAGCTTTTGGAGGTCACTAAACCAATTCAGAACTCAAGCACACCATGAGCAAGGGGAATCACCTCATCACTGGTGATTTTGATGATTGCCGGAGAGGAAGGAGGAGTACAGAAAATCGAAAATGCAGCACACGCACACATAGAAAGTACTATTGAGGCAAGTAAGTGTTAGAGACTTACTTGCGAAGCTTCGAGGATTCAGATGGGTCCCTTCAGAGCTGGTGTAGTGTTGACGAAGCCCAGGATAGCCGCCAAAAGTGCCGGAGCTAGACGGGAGGTTGGCTGGAGCTGGAGAGCTGTGAACTTGCGTTGAAGAATGGAAAAATTGGCAATTGCTATCACGTGTAGTGGGGAAGGCTTTATATAGGCAATGAGTATGAATTCAGGCCTTGGATTAGTAACGACTTCGGGTGAACGACGGTGATGGATTTTAATGGCTCTTATTTGGTAAATTCGAGGTTTAAATAGGGGCATGACAGTCTTTGGATGTCGTGGCAAAGTCCTTCGAGCGATCCAAACCATCTAAGACTGATTACCAAGTGATTAAGTGGCAAGAAAGACTTCTGCAACCCTCAGTACTGAAATAAGGCACTTCGTCAGCCATTCTCATCACTTAAATTCATCAGTGCCATCCATCAGGTAGAGCCATCGGACATCCGCCACATGTATCCGATTGAAATTACCGCTTAACCTAATAAAAACCAGTCAACCTGACTCTGAGCCCATTGACTGACCTTTTTGGGATCACTTGGTAATTATGAGTTATGATGAATGATCTTTAAGCGACTCTGGTTGTTTTAGGAGATTGGTGGATATTTTATGGTGTTCTAAGGTGTTTTTGAGGAAATTGAATGGGTCCATCATCTCCACAACTCACATCCTTTCTCCAATGTCTATTCGAAATCACCTACAAAATTTGAGGTGTCTACACTTATCAATATGAAAAATTTTCCTCTTACGATCTCCACCCTAATCGCCACCCAAATCACCAGCTTCTCACCTCGATCGCCACCTCGACACTAGCTCCACCTCAATCACTAGCTTAACCCCGATCTCCACCCCAATCACCACCTTAATCAACTTCATGCTGATCTCCACCCTGATTGCCACCCCGACACCAGCTCCACCCTGATCACTACCACTGCCACTGGTCTCCACCCCGATTACCACACCGACATCAGCTCCACCCTGATCGCCACTACCAACTCTAGCCCGATGGGCACCACTAGCTCCACCTTGATTGCCACCTTGATCACTACTTCCACCCCCGATCGCCACCACTACCCCACCAGCTGCACCTTGATTGCCACCCTAATCACTTGCTCCACTCCAGTCGCCACCACTGTCATCGCCAACTCCACCCTGATCAGTAGCTCCACCCCAATCATCACCACTGCCACTGTTGCCTAGAGGCAAGGACAAATTAGAGTGTGACTTGGGTGCAAATTTGGTGCTTTAGGGATATCATTGGTACGTTCCCTGCTTCTTCTTTCTTGTTTATTGTTGTGAAGGAACACCTTAACACCCACACCATGGCCTTGTTGCTGCTATATTTGTATTTTTTTTGGAAAACGCTACGTTTGTATATTTTTTTTGGAAAACACTACATTTGTATTTTTCTTTATTGATATTTCTCAGAATCTCATGTTTTGCTTCACAAGTTTACTTGGGTTGAAAATTCAATTTTGCTTTTATTTACCTTATTTTGTATCTTAGGTCTGATTTATGGGACTGCAAAGATGATTAATTAGGATGAACGTTTGTGTTACGTAATGTTAGTTTTGTTAAAGATTTCAATCAACTAATTTGTGATTGTGATTATTGTTTTGAAGAAATGTTGCTTAATATGTTTTTTATTAAGAAATGGGCTTACAAAAAAATAAAACATGGAGGAGCTTAAAATTTTTTTGGAAGATGAAGAATATTATTTTGATAGTGTTATTGCTTACATATTATGTAAGCAATATAATTCTGGATGTACTATGTACAAGTGACCATGTCGTACAAGTTCACTCTCTGTACATCATTTCATAGAAGAGCTAATACATGGCCATGAATTGCGATCATATTAGAGTTTTAGAACGCATATTCATGTGTTCTTTTGACTTCGAGATATCTTGAGAGAGAGGGTTGATTAAGGATACCATAAATGTGAGTTGCACTAAGTAGCTGGTTATATGTCTTTCAGTACTTGCCTTGGGTACTCCTAATCATCAGCTAGTTGAACGTTTTCAACATTTTGAAGAAATAATTAATCGTCACTTTAATGTTGTCTTGAGGGAAATTATGACTTTAAAGAAAGATTACATCAAACTTCCATAATGTAATAGAGTACCGAACCGTATTAGAACCAACAAGAACTTTTATCCCGCATTCTGGTTGTGATCAGCAAACCAAAAACCCTAACTCCACCTAAACCCTAGCTCAACCTATGCCCAATCAAACCCACTCAAGCCCATGTAAGCCCATTTCGGCCCATACAAGCCTACTCTGACTTAATCTAAGTAAAAACACATAATTAAAAATCCAAACTAAAATAAAACTCACTTAAGTCATTAAAACTCAAATTAATTAAGTTAAAACACCTAATCAAAACCAAAACCAAGTAAAACCCACTTAGATCATCAAAAAACCTAAAATCTAAGCCAAAACCAAATAAAATCCAATGAAATATTGAAAATTCAAATTAATTAAGATAAAACATTCAATTAATACCAAAATCAGGTAAAATCTACTCAAACCATTTAAAAATCAAATTAATTAAGTAAAAAACTCTAATTAAAACTAAAATAAAATTAATTAAGTGAAAAATCGTAATCAAAACCAAAATCGAATATTTTTTTTTAAACCATTAAAAAACTAAAATTAATTAAGTGAAAACCCTAATCTAAACCAAAATCAAATAAAATCCTTTTAAACCATTAAAAAAGTCAAATTAATTAAGTGAAAACCCTAATTAAGACCAAAATCAAATAAAATCATTTTAAACCATTAAAAACTCAAATTAATTAAGTGAAAACCCTAAATCAAGTAAAATACATGTAAACCATTTAAAACTCAAATTAATTCAGCAAAAACCCTAATTAAAACCTTAATCAAGTAAAACCCAATTAAATCCATGAAAATTAAATCTAATTAAATAGAAACCCTAATCCAAACAAAAATAAAGCAAAAAAACAATTAAATCAAAATCTATATCAAATCCCTAATAAAAAACAAATTAGATCAAAATTTAAACTAAGACCTTAATTAAATCAAGTAAAAAACTAATTAAATCTAAATTTAAAATTAATCATATCCCAAAACTTAAATCTATTAACCAAACCCATTTAAACTAAATTAAAACAAAAAAAACCTAAACTAAATAAAACCAAATATCCCTAAAACTAAGCCCAAAAACCCAAATTAAAGTCATTTAATTAAATTATGAAACTTAAAACCAAGTTAAAATCACAAAGTAAAACTTTAATTTAAATCACAAAACCTTAAAACTAAAAACCCAATCAAAACCCAAAAAATTTAAATCCCAAACCCTAAAATTCTCAAACTCACTTACGTAGGCCCAATTCACCCCATACACCCATTCACATTTCTCAATCAAAGACTTAAGAGAATGTCAAAAATAATTCCGACTGGCCCTTTCACCACCGATGACAGCCCGTGATTTCCGACAACATCTCAGGCGAAGATCCCCATCGACTCCCGCGATCTCCGACGCATATCTCTCGACCCCCGTGATCTCCGGCCAACCCCCCTTCAGCTCATGCTGGATCGGACGGTCCTCAGCCATCAGAAAGGAATGAATGGCGCTGGAGAACCCCGTCAGCGTTTTAAAAGCGCCTCACCGCCGACTGACCAAGGGAGGCTGTTTGGAATCCCTTCGAGACCCTAGAGAAAAGAACACTGTGAATTCCCTACATCCAGAGATCCTCCTCCAATACTTTTGCAACCTTAGAAACCCCAGACACTATTGCTAGAGCAGTTGATCTAGAGGAGCGCCGTCGACCAGCCTCGCTGGAAGAGGCAAAGCATTTGTCAAGGTAATCCTCTTCTTTCTTATTTAATTTCGAATCGTCCCTTTAGGTTCATAGAGTCCCCCCTAGGCTTTTGGTAGCGTCTCGCTGGAGATTTCTCCCCTGTGCACTGTCTCCTCCTCCTCCGGTGGTGGGTTCATCACCATCGGTGAGGCAATATGGCCTCTTGGGTCGAGAAGAGGCCTCTAGGGCCTCTCCACCTTCTTCCTCCTTCTCCTTCCTGAGCCCCCATCGCTCAGGAGAGGCTTCCTTGGCCTCCTCTAGCTAGGGGAAACATCACTGTCACCGCTACTCCGCCAACCGTCGATCCTCCGCCGTAGAAGCCCTTGAGCTCTCTAAATGCTCCTGCTTCACACTACCACATCAGGGAGCTTTGCTTCACTGCCACAGGCCTCCCCATACTCCCATGCCACCTTCGCAGTTACTTGAGCGACGCCCCCACCGTTGCAAAGTCTGTCGTCGACATAAGAGGTGGGGGGAACACCTTAGGCAACCCCAGTCCTCACCGACGCCTTTGGAAGCTTCCCCGTTCCACCCTGGAGCTCCTCCGGTTCTCACCACACCGTCCCAGCAGCAGCATCGCCACCAGCCATCTCGTTGTCGTCTTCCTCAGCGTTGATCGACCCCTCGCCGGAGCTATAGATGGAGGGAGCATCCTAGGCCGCCCTAGCCTTGTCCAACATGCTGGAGAGCCTCGTCATGCCTTCCTCCAGCTTCCTGGACCATCGTCAAAGCCCCGCCGCCGTTGTGCCACCGCCAATGACTCGTCGGAGCCGTCGTCGGAGATTGAGTGTCGATGAACTTCGAAGAGAAGATTTTAGTTTAGGCCCTGTAGTTTTAGGAGTTTACACTTAGGTCCTTAGGTTGTTATTATTAGGTCTTGTTTTTTTTGTGTTTGAACCCCGGCAATTTTAAATAAGTTTATTTCTTTTGTTATTTTTGTAAAAATTGCATATTGTCCCCTACATGTTTTATTTTTTTCATGACTAGTTCATTAATATTTGTTTTCTCACACTTAAGCCCTTGAAATCATGTTTTCCTTGCAATGAAGTCTTAAAAATTTGCATGATGCCCCCTGTGACCATGCCAACTCGAGGGTCTGGCGTGGTGCCACGCCAGAGGGAGGAGATCACAGCCATGCCAAGACGGCGAAGGCGCAAGATAGGATAAAACAAAAAGAAAAGGAGTCACCACCTAGTCTTTTAAGGGAAAAACGAGGAGAACCACAAAAGATCGAATGCATGAGATGCAGATGCGAAGACTAGGTGTCTGCTAACCAGAGGACGGATAAGGATTCCTATTACGCACGAGGAAGGTGTTAGGCACCCTCATAGGCCTGAGGAACTCGGTCTTTCTAGTCTAAGTCGCTTTCTAGTCTAAGTCGCTTGCAAAAATTGAGATACATGCTCTTGAATTGGAGGCATAGGGGCAATTTGGTCATTTTCCTGGCCAGATGTGATAAATGCTAGTATGGGAGTGATGTATGATCTAAGTCATGTCAAAATATGTGTCAAATGTCCAGTAGATGTTATTTGCAAGAAAACATGGAGGAGAAAAACAACAAAATGATGTAGACACAATAAAGGACAAACACAAGGACCAAGATGCAAAATTCACATAAAGAGCGAGAATCTGGATGAAAAATGTGTTCAGGACTTCTATTCTAACATGCAGATGATGGATCAACTGTTAATGTGGCACTACGATGTGAAATTTGCACCTGGGTAATTTCCTAAAAATTTAGGGTCTAAAGTGCAAAATTCACACATAAGTGCAAATGTGATTAAAATGTGAGACTAAAGATCAATTCACAATGAAAATATGATTTTTAAATGGAATCTATGATTGAATGAAAAATGTGAAATGCAATGAGTGACAAATATTCCAAAATATGCAAGAAAACATTTTAAACCCTAAATGATGTATTTAGAAATAATCAAAGGGCCTATATGCAAATTGTATGTGCTCAGGAATGGTTTGATGTGAATCTAGGGATTTATATGTAAAATTTCAAGGCCTGAATGTGATAAAAATTAGGCTTTTGTACTGGTCAATGTAATTATGAGGTCTGTTAGGGTTCAGGATGCAAAATTCACAGTGAAAACTCATTTTTTTTAAAGTTCTAGGGGCTTAATGCAAAAGATCAGGACTTAAATGTAAAGCAAAATTCAATTTTAATGATGTCCAGTGTGATTTTTAAATCTTTTAGGGTTCAAAATAAAATTTCACAGGGAAAACTCATTTTAAACAATTCCAGGGGTCAAATGCAACTGTTCAGGACTTAACTATAAAAGAAATATAAAGACAGGGGCTTAAATGTAAATAAACATGCATAAATAAAACTAAAAATGAAATTTAAAAAGAAACAAGGTAAAGAATGCAATATTTACAATAATAATGAAGAACTAAAGGGTTATTTAAAATACCAGGGACTTAAGCATAAATAAAAGGACTCAACAGTAATAAAAGAGGACTCAAATGCAAATAACTTAAACTAAGGAAAAAAAGTTAAAAGAAAAATAAAAGCAAACGATGGTCGCCAACGATTCGAAGATCGCCGATGGTAGAGAACTGGGGAGGCCATCCAAGGCCTCCCCAAGGGACGGTCCCTCATCGGAGGGTGTAGAAAGCAAGAAAGGGGGAGAGGAAGAGATCCATCGGCGCTAATGATCCATCCAACGGCTGAAGCGGTGGGTCGACGTCACCCCAATCGTTCTTCTCCGACGACGGCGAGCTTCACCGACGGTGGTTCCATAGACATCCAAGCGGCTAACTGAGGGTCCACAGAGCTTGGAGGAGACGCGGCGGAGCTCTTCGGGGTATCGAGCACGACTGTGGTGGCTCAAGGCGCACCGCCCATCCCAGACTCCGGTGATGATCGTGATGACGGTGGGGACGGTGCTCTAGGGCCTCGAACGGCGACGCGGGCGCTTGGAGAGACTCATGAAGGCACGGCGGAACTCCTAGATGTAGCGGTGCGGAGCGGGGGCGTCTGGTGAGCTCCAACCTCTCCTCGACAGTAGTCAACGGCTCTAGCAGGGCTGCGTTGACGGCGAAGGTCCTCTGGGTCCACCGGAGGCTAGGGAAACTCCTCCGGAGCAGGGGCACTCCGGGAGGAGGAGGAGCAAGAGATAGGAGGGGTCCTAGAGACCTCCTCCCAACTCAAGAAGACAGCAGCCACAACGGCAGTGGTGAACCCACCACTAGAGGCGGTGTAGACGGCGGACAGGGGCAGCCTGCTTTGTCAAACAATAATTATGAGGCTAGGGGGACTGTTTGGGATTGAAAAAGAAAGAAGAGGAATACCTGGGTGGTGTTGTCTTCCCCGTCGATGCTCGACGGCTGGGCTTCTCTGGTTGGTCACTCCGGTGCCTAAGGCTGGAGATTTTTGGGGGTGAAAAAAGGTTTGGGGAGAAGGCTTTGGATGTCATAGGTTGCAAGGGATCGCTCTAGGTGGATTCCGTGGGTTCTCTCGGGGCTGAAGCGGTCGGGTCAGTTGGCGGTGAGGTGCTTTTATACACAGGCGAAGCTCTGCCACGCCGTCGATCCTCTCTCTAGTGGTTGGGCGCCGTTGGATCTGGAAGAGGGTTGGCTAGAGATCACGGGAGTCAAGAGATATGCTCCGGAGTTCTCGGGATATCGCCGGAAAAATCGGGAGGTCGTCAGCGATGAAGGAGTGTGGGGTGGGCTTTTGGTTTTTTGGCTTTTTTGTTTTAGTTTTAAGGTTTTGTTTTTTTTCTTTTGTTTTGGGTAATTAATTATTTGGTTTGATGATTTTAATTTTAGGATTTTATGATTTTAATTAAGACTTTGACTTTTAATTTTGGATTTTGTTATTTTAGGGTTTTCAGGTTTTTTTTTTAAAGAGATTTTAGGGTTTTATGTTTTAGGTTTTGTGATTTTGTTTAAATTTCTGATTTTGTGATTTAATTGGTTTTTTAAAATTAGGGTTTTAATTATTTTAGGTTTTTTGTTTTGTAATTTTTAGGGATTTTAGGGTTTTGATTCTTTGATTTTGTTTAATTAGGGTTTTAAATTAGGGTTTTAATTATTTTAGTGTTTTTTAAGGTTTTAACTATTTTAATCTTAGGGTTTTGGATTTTAATTAAGATTTTGAATTTAATTAAGTTTTTGTGTTTTAATTAGGTATTTTTTTCTTTGTGTTTCAATTAGGGTTTTCACTTGATTAAGTGGATTTTAATTAATTTTGACTTTTAATTACGGTTTTGGGGTTTTAATTATGGTTTTGATCGCTTAATTTTGGGTTTTGGGTTTGATTAATTAGGATTTTGAATTTAGTTAGGGTTTTTGCTTAATTACTTGGATTTTAAATAGATTTAAGTGGATTTTATTTCATCTTGAATTAAGGTTTTTGTTTTATTAATTGGATTTTAAGTGGATTTTATTTGATTTTGATTTGAAATTAGGTTTTTGTTTCATTAATTGGATTTTAAGTGTTTTAAATTTGATTTTTACTTGAATTAGGTTTTTTGTTTCATTAATTGGATTTTAAGTGTTTTAAATTTGATTTTGACTTGAATTAGGTTTTTTGTTTCATTAATTGGATTTTAAGTGTTTTAAATTTGATTTGTTTGGTTTTAATTTTGATTAGGTCCTAGTGGACTAGCATGGACTTGAATGGACTTATGTGGGCTTAAGTGGGCTAAGGCTTTTGGTGGTCGCAACCAGAACATCTTCCAAAGTTGTCTACTTCCAAGTGACTTCAAAATCGGAGTGTCTACACCCCATAGCCTTTTAAAATGATTTTTCTTTGTGAAACTTGTATCCAGAACCTTAAAAAACTTTGTAATCACACTGAACATCATAAAAACTTAATTTTCATCATATTTAAGTCCTGAAATTTTGCATGTAAACCCCTGAATTCATAGAATACAGTTACTGTGTGTTGGAAATTTGCATCCAGCCCTTAGTCTTGTTTTAGATTCATTAATTTGGGTTTTAATTGTTTTTACACACATTTTTGACATTTTTCACTTTTTGATCACATGAGTATTTGTGATTTTGTACTTGAATATAGTTTTCATTTAAAAATCATGTTTGCAATGTAAAATGATCTTTGATTTCACATTTTGGTCACTTTTGCACATTTTTTCTAAATTTTGCACATTAGACCTTAAACTCTCAGGAAATTACTAAAATACAATCTACACACATCTCACACCTTAATGCCACATTTTCATTTAATTCATGACTTGAACACTAAGATAAAAGTCATTGAACACACTTTAACCCTAATTTTCCCCCTTTTTGTGAATTTTGCACTCAAGTCCAAGACCCCCTTTTTTATTGCAACTTGTGTTTTCCCAACATCCTTTTTTCTTTTCTTTTCACATCAAAATGTCTTTTCATCTTAATTTGTGTGATAGTCTTTTGTCTTCTGATTTTGCAAAGTTTTTCAAGTGGATTCGTTGGGAATTTTACACTTTAGTCCTTATACTTGTCCTTTACCATGTTTACATTATTTTCTTGTATTTAAAACTTTGTTTCCATCATGTTTTCTTGTAAATAACATTTTCCTAACATTTTGTATACATTAGACCTTGCATCATGTACATGTACACATTTATTACATTTGGCCTCGTGAAATTACTCAATTTCCCCCATGCCATCAAACCATGCATATGCATGTTAGTTTTGCACTGAGTCATGCCTAAATTATCCCTCAACATCCTTTACATATTTAGGTACATTTTCATACATTTTGCATAGTTTTCATATCATTTCATCCATTTTGAGTAAGGCCTGCATTCCATGTGATTTTCTATGGAGTTTTCTCCAATCCGTTTTCGAATTATTTCGCTTGACATTTGATTTGATTCCTCTTATTCCACATTTTTGGATTTCTACGATTTGATTTGGATTTCATTGCCTGAGGGCATACATTAACCGATCTAAAGGCCCACATTGGCCCAATTGCGGATTATTTTCTCCTTATTGATTTTACGACATTTTCCCTTATTTCGATGATTCGAGTTGGCCCCATTTTTGGTTCTTTTGATATCGGTATGGTTTTCTAAAACATTCTTTATTAAAATACCGTCATTTCATGTGATTTTCTTCTTATGTCACCATTTGGTCGTTTTGCACGTACTTCTTTGCAATTTTTCCATTTTGATTTCCGTGACGTTTTCTATGATTTTGATGATTTAGGTCGAACGCATTTTTGATTCTCTTGATGTTGGTATGGTTTCTGGATCGTTTTATTCAAAAACATCGTCATTTCATGTGATTTTATTTGTCGTTTCGTGTTTCATTATTTTGTTATTTCGTGTGGGTTTCTTCGCAATTTTTGCATACATCTTGCACATCCATCTAGTCATGACTTGGCATTCGTATTAGCATGATTAGAGTACAATCCAGGCTCAGCAAGCATTCATTTGCATTCACCCTTTAGTAAGCGAATCAGACTAGAAAGACTGAGTTTCTCGGCCACACATGAGTGTCTTACCCCTTCCCCGTGCGTAATAGGAATCTTTAGTCATTCTCTGGTTTGTAGACATTTGACCTTTTCATTTGCATCACATGCATTCATCCCTTTTGTGGTTTGTTTGTGGTTTTCCTCATCTTTCCCTTAAAAGACTAGGTGGCAACTCTATTTTTTCGTTTTATCCTATCTTACGCCTTCGCCTTCTGGCATGGCTGTGGCCTCCTCCTCTGGTGCGACTCTGCGCCAAATTTCCTGAGCGGGCATAGTCACACTTGGTCTTGGCTTGCATTTGGGTTTTGGTTAAGGTTTCAACCACTCACCCATGAGGTCCGTTCCCACCTCACTCGTGAGCTTCCACCTTTCACCGCCCGTGAGCCCTAGAGGGGAGGTCCACATGCTCCATCCCATCCTTGGCGGTGAGGTCGGTAGTGATGGCCAGTGGGAATCTGAGAAGTTGCAGGGGTGGTGATGAAGATTTAAGGAGGCTCGACGCATGGAGGAGGATGGCCATGACCAGAGGAAGAGAGGTGGAACTATAGGTGAATCGAGTGAGGGAGAGGAGGAGAACCTTGAGCCAGAGAAGGAGTAAAGTGAAAAAACCAAAAGCTACTGTGTGTAGTGAAAAATCAGGCATAAAGGATGCTAAATGCCATGCCAAATACCAGGAGGACACCCAAAGAAAACCAAAGACAAAGTAAATCAGGAAACATGCTAAATACCATGCCAAAAGCTACTGTGTGTAGTGAAAAAACAGGCATGTGCGCCTATGTGGAGCGCCACCTATGTGCACCTATATGGTGCGCCTATCAAAATGCAGGTCAGACAGTAAGCTAGACTAATGTGCCATGCGATATAAAACCTTGCAAACATGCATAAGACCATCTGAAAATGCACCATGGATCTCTAAAAGACCTGATCACATATGAGTGAGTTTCCCCTCTTCGACAAGGTCATAAAGGAAACAGGAAACCCAAGAAAGCATGATATGGGTCTTATGCTCAAGGGCTATATGCCTCACACAAGACCATACAACCCTATACTGAATAAAGCTAATGGGTTTCAACCATGCTACCCAGTTCAGGATCATGGACTGTTGCATAAGAGCTGCTCAAACCGGAGTCCATGGGGCAACCAGTTCACCATACCCTAGTAACAGGCTGACTATGCTCGATGCAAAACTAAAACAAACAGTACTATCACATGCTAACATCGTGCACATAAGAACATGACATATAAGGGATAAAACATCATGAAAATCAAAGTCCAAGACAATCTGAATAGCATGCAGATTATGATGCAAAGTTAGCTGCCTGCACCCTGCGACCAGGCTGGTGCGCCAGCTAGGTGTGCCCTTCTGGTGCGCCCCAGATACTCTGTTTCAGACTATGGTCTAACTTCAGAGCCTGGACCAGTTGTATGCAACCAACTAGGTTATTGATTACCCAAATCATTAAGATAGATGCCAAAGAACTTAATCTTGTTAAACAAATGAACATAAAAACCCTCTTATTACTCTCTCCTCAAGCCATGCATATTCATAGATCACAAAGACTATAGTTACTATTGATGGGTTCTCTGATTCATAAAGTGATTTAATTGACTCAGGGATCATGCGGAAAAGATAAAACATGTAAAAATGATGCATTACGGTTCATGTTCCATAGCATGCGATTACATAAGATTATGATTTGTTGTTAACACACCAGGCAAAATTTATCATGATAGAGAATCAATGGACAAATAAGGGAGCATCACGAATATCCAAAATCACAGGAAGGCACGAGAGAACATCTATGTATACAATATATCAATTTAGTTGCTTGCTTTATTCAGAATGTTAAGTAAAATCTAAGTGGAGAAATGGGTAAAGGACCTTACCTCCTTGGGTGTCTCCTCCTTGAATGGCTCAAGGTATTTCTTCCTGGTTGCTTTGGACTCGGTTGGGGTTGCTCAGGAATGCGAGATTGTGCTCTGGAAGTTGGGATGCAGGTTGCTAGGAGTGGGTGGTTTGCAAAGAATTTGCCAAGAGCTTGCTAAAAGAGCAGAAAGTTCCTTCAAGGGGACCTTTTAAAGAGAAAGGAAAAGGGTAACTCCTGGGATGCAAAAGGCCTCGAAACCCAACAACCTTGCGTAGATTCATGAATAATATTCGCAAGTGAGGGTTACAAGCACAGAATATGGAAAGCCAATGGCCAAACAGCCTAAGAAGTGGCTGTGCGCCAGCATGGTGTGCTAGCTTGGTGCCCCAGCTTGGTGTGCCCACTTGGTGCACCACGTTGGTGTGCCCACCTAGCTGCTGAACCATAGGCTTATGGTCGGTTTGTGCGATGATCTCTGGTTAATGTCAAATAGGGTTCAAAAGTGGTTAAGCTTGCCGCATCCAAAGCAACATCTTCAGGAGGATCTACCTATGAGCCGCCTCAAAATCGGGGTGTCTACAGATGTCCCTCCCTGAGCGAGGTCGAGGGACGGAGGGAACTGAGACCGATGCTCAGGGTTGACAAGATACCCCCATTTTGAGTCTGCTGAGGAGTGATGTTTGCTATAGGCACTAGGTCACTTATCCGGTGGATGCACCGAAAGTCATGACCTGCTGCCAAATGCAAATACAAATGCAAAATGCAACTAGAATGCACGTGAATGCCGAGTCAAATGCGGAAAACGTGATGCCAATACAAATGAAAAAACTGATGCTGGAAAATAAAATGCAAAGCTAATGCTAACATGGAAAACACGAGAATGGCTGCTTGTAATGGGATGCAATACTGATGCTAACGCTGATGTAATATTGCAAAATGCAAAGGAATCCCGCACATAGATGGAACCACTAGCAGGATAATGATAAGTTGTCGGACTCATCAACCGGATTATTGAGGTTATCAACTTGAGGAGGTGGGATATGACAAGTCAACCAAGTCTCGTCAATCCGATCGCCAGACAACGTGATGGTTGTCAATCGAGTAGTTGGAGATACCAGCCCAAAGAAAAGGGGCATGACAAACATACTATTTGTCAAACAAGAAAGAGAGCCCTGTCCGCACGGACTTAGGTCAAGCAAAGGGATTTCGCACCCGCGAAAACCCAAAAGAAAAGGATAGAATAGAACCTTGACCGCTCGGTCAAAGGTCAAGCAAAAGGATTTCCCGCCAACGAAAATCCAAGGAAAAGGAGAAGGACCTTGACCGCTCGGTCAAAGGTCAAGCAAAAGGATTTCGCGCCTGCGAAAACCCAAGGAAAAAGGATAGGGACCTTGATCGCCCAGTCAAAGGTCAAACAAAAGGATTTCGTGCCCGCAAAAACACAAGGAAAGCTAAAGAAAGGACCACGACCGCCTGGTCAAAGGTCGATCAGTAGGATTTCGCACCCACGAAAATCCAAGGAAAAGGATAAGGACCTTGACCGCTCGGTCAAAAGCCAAGGAAAAGGTTCTCACGCTCGCGAGAATCCGACAAAAGAAAGGAAATGACCTCGACCGCCCAGTCGAAGGTCGAACAAAGAAAAGACATCGACTGCCCAGTCAAAAGCCAAGGAAATGGATCTCATGCCCGGGAGCATCCAACAAAAGAAAGGAAATGACCTCGACTGCCTGGTCGAAGGTCGAAAAAAAGGATTTCGCGCCTGCAAAAATCCAAGAAAAAGGAAAAGAAAAGACCTCGACCGCCTAGTCAAAAGTCGACTTTGACCACCCGGTCAAAAGCCAAGGAAATGGATCTCACGCCCGCGAGAATCCAAAAAAAGAAAGGCAAGGACCTTGACCGCCCGGTTAAAGGTCAAACACAAGGATTTCGTGCTCGTGAAAATCCAAAAAAAGAAGGGATAGAAAGATCTCATTCGCCTGGAACGAGAACCCGAAAATAGAAAGCGATAAACCTTGGATTGTCCCCTAGGAAGGAAGCTAGCTCAGTTGCGCATTGGAGGGTAGAATCGTAATTGTGCTTGCTGTTGGCTCTGTGGCACAGAAAGCGAAAAAAGAAAGCGATAAACCCTGGATTGTCCCCTAGGATGGTAGCTGGCTCAGTTGCGCACTGGTGGGTAGAACCGTAATTGTGCTAGCTGTTGGCTCTGTGGCACAGAAACTGGTGTTCTTACTGAGATGCACGTGAAACCTCCTCTGGAAGGACCTTGCTGTGGTTTCAATTGTTTATGGATTTTGCAAAATGTTAGGACTTATTCACAATTGTCCCAAACTTGAGGGATTTATTGCAAATTTCCCTGATATGACAAATTTCTGCTGAGCTATCAATTTCGAAGTTCTGCAGAATATTTACAAATTTCTGTCTCAAACATGACTTTCCATATCCTTCATGGACTATTCTGCAAAGTTCATAATCTCAGGGGGTTTTCTGTCGATTACCCATCTGATGAACCTTGTTGAAGACCATGTACTTGCTTTTCCTGGTATTTTGCATTTTGCTCTCCAAATGCAAGCTATGTAATGCTGAGGACCAAACCGCAATCTTCGCTGCTATTATGCATTTTTGACCTGAGGCATTAAACTATTTGCACTGCTGGTGCATGACGTGGCCCACTAAATAACTACCATAACTGCCAAGGCACAGATGATGCTTCCTTTGAGACTGCAACTGAATTGTTCTTCATGATCTTTTATCTTCTATAAACTTCTTCCTCTTTCTTTTTACCTCCTTTTTCATTCATTACGTACCCCCCTTATTTATTTTACTTCTTTCTTATTCCTCCACATTACCCATGCCCTTTCTTCTTCCTCTTCATTTCCTTTCTTCCAACGAAACCCATCTCCCCTCATCTCTTCTCCTCCTTCCCCCATGGTGGTAGGATTTTGGTGGTGCGCTGGCTAGGTGCTCGGGTCTGGTGCGGCGGCGTGGTGCGGGGATCTCGTGCGGCGACGCGGTGCGGAGACCTTGCGCGACGGAAGCTAGGCAGCGGCATCGGCGGCGGCGGCGGCGATGGATCGGACTCTCCGAGACTGGCTGGAGAGAGGCTCGCTGGTGGAGGTATTTTTTCTCCTCCTCGTTCTCCTCCCCTTTCGTGTTTGCTTGCCCCTCTTTGTCTTGGGTGGTCGACGGTTGGATGGGTTCTAGCAGGTTGTTATGAATGGTAGCTGGATTTTGGGCTGTGGTGGTGGAACACGGTTCAAGAGGTGGTGGCGGATGTTCCAGCAATGGGTCGTGGTGGCTTGGCCGAGTGGTGGTGGTGGGCTTGGCCGTGTAGTGGTGGTGGGTTCTGGCGGTTGGGTGACTTGGGCATGCCGACGGGCGGAATGGTCGGAGGTGCGGTGGTGAACTCCAGTGAAATGTTGGGAAGGCCAATGATGCGGTGGTGATAAGTTGGTTATTAGGTAACTGTTGTGCATTAAACATAACAAGTTTTACAAAAGCGAATCTCATCAATTGTAGATCCATGCTTCGTCTGAATTACAAAGCCAACATTTTTCTTGCCAAAAGATTGAAATAATTTTCCTACCATTGCTACGCGTGCCTCGAGTTTTACTGAATCAAGCTTAAGTAACCAAATAAGACTCAATTTTCAAATCACGGGTAAAAACACATAACCGAGTAATGAATATCTTTCCTTACACCTTACAACAACAAGAATGCCTTTTTGCCATGCCCAAAATCACCAATAACTACCAAACGAACTATGTTTTTTGATTTTTTTTTTGTTTTTACAAACTCCCACAACAAACCATGTCTTACAGTACTTGCCTATGCTTGCACTTTTTTTTAATCGACTTTTTGATAACAACTATTGATGTTAATGTGCTCTGCTTGAGCAAAGCATACTTTTTATGCTGTTGTTTACTGCAGACTTTTCGAATGCATCTAATAGCAAGCATTTGTAATGCCACACATTATTTCCAGACTTGAGCTTGGCTGTACTTGACTCTACTGTTTAAATCTCACCGTGACCTTTATCTCCTCGTAGGATGATCCAGTGTCCGAGGAGGGGACCCCACAACTACCTCGGGACACGCCCTCTAGTTCTCGTCCACAGCGGTGAGGCAGCTCCTCGAGGTCACGTGCTTCCAGCAGTTCTACACCTGCTATCCCCGTCGAGGTAAGCTGAACTGGAATAATTTGCATATGAGATAGAAGTCTATCACCTTCATTAACAAATGCACTTTCAGGAGTCTGGCAACTTTGCGGGGCGACTACTCAGCGGCGATCATATTTGTGATAGCCCCAACTTCATGGTAACTATTTCATTCCCTTCTCTCTTTTTTTTGTTCACATGATTCGGCTTTAACACCATTGCTTGTCTGATCCTGTATTTATTATGCTGTTACCATTTTAGGTTGGCGACGCTAACCGGGTGATGCAGTGTCATTGGGCCCCTATGCTCGATCACTTCCACCGCTTACCCGAATTTTTACAGGACTTTCTGCTCCACCGGTCCCCTTTTGGTGGCTTACTCCGCATTCCAGCCATCCACGACCACTACAACTTCTTTCGGGCTTTAGTGGAGAGATGGAGGTTCGAGATGCATACCTTCCACTTCCCATTCAGAGAGCTGACCGTCCTACTTGACCAGTGGGCCCTGCTGACGGGTCTCCCATTCGACGACGAGCCGATCATAGGCGAGACCACACACGGGATGCACCTGGCCCCTGCGCATTTAGGTCGTGTTCCTCCAGAGCCACCTAGGGGGAAACATATGATCACAGTGGGGTGGCTTAGAGAGTGGGACCATTTCTGGCCTAACCTAGAGCCGGGCAGTGATGAGGCGGATTTTGTACTCAGGCACTTCCTGTTGGATCTGCTAGCAATGATTTTCTAAGATTCTTCCGCTTATTGCATTCATGCGGATTGGCTAGCATACTTAACCAACTTGGAGTACCTGAATCATTATGATTGGGCTGGAGCTAGCTACACTTGGTTGATCTGTGGGCTTGATAATGTAGCTAGGCTGGGTTGCCGGTCTTATGTGGGACTGTATCCCCTGCTCACTGTAAGTATTTACTTTATTTTTGCAAAATTTCCCTTCTTGATGATATCTGATTAACTGTCCTTTGCTTGCCTTTGCTAGTACTGGGCCATGGAACATATTACACGGGGACACGCTTTCGGCCGCCTCCGCGACGAGCTTCTTCCTCTCCTTCGCCAGTGGGTCGAGCCTGAACATTGGGCTGTTGCGGGGGTCTACAGCTACGAGTCCTACCGATACCTGCTGGATTTGGTAGAACTCGAGGACGTAAGTTCTCATGCTTGGTATCTATTTTTTGCATGTTCATATTTGCCCGCATTGCTTATAATTTTCTATTTCTGCAAATAGGTTCACTTGCGCCCATTCTCAAGATATGACAGCTTCAACTGGGCACCTCTGAACTCTGGTCGTGTTCTGAGGGACAAACAAGTGAAGTTCTATTGCATGAAAAAGTCGGCCTATTTCTTCCCAGGGCGTGTGAGACACCAGGTGCTGAACGAATTCTATATTCCTGCCCCTCCTCCTTCAGACTTGGATCTCTCGGTCCCGTCTCGTGCTGCAGCTAGGAGTCAGCATGCTGCTGCTGTGGCTTCTCAGGACAGACATATTCTTCGAGAAGTCAACTAAACAGACTACTTAGCTTGGTACAGGCGGGTCGGGAAGCCCTACCTTTTTGAGGAGGTCGTGCACGATAGCCAGCGCGGAATGTGGTATGGCTCTGATTGGGCCAAGGTAAATTGTTGTAATTTCTGCTTGAAAACTTTATATCATACAAAAGGACAAATCTGACATATGTTCTACTTTCACAAGGCTTTGAGGAGTAGTTTACCTCTTTTTATGAGGATATCAGGCGGAAAAGGGTATGTGCCTCTATTTTAGTTATATATCACCTTATTTCCATCATAAATTCACCTGACATATTTGCAAACTCATGTAGGAACTGCGTTGGCAGAACATCATCTGGGTATCCCTTCCCCCTTTTGCTTTTGCCATTTTCTTTTAACAGCATACTTGCCACTGATATATATCTAACATTCCTTTGACAGCAAGACTATCCGGCTCACAAGGTGAACGTGGCTACCAGTGGTGAGTTCACCTTGGAAGCATCTGAGGAGGACCGCTTTGACACAGAGGTTTCACAGAGGGTCCTAAGTTTTGCTGCCCGCATGTAAGCTGCTGCTGTTGCCCAGTACTCACGTCGGATCATCCGGCGAGGGGCTCAACTCCAGGCGAAGAGCTTCCAGGAGGCACCATCTGATGAGGATGAGTCAGACGAGGAGTAGCTGTTTCCTTTCTGTGACCATGCCGGTGGAACCCCTAGGCGCGGTTCACCAAACCTACTCCGGTGTGCGGAAACACACGGGGAGGTCTGATACAGTCACGGCGAAAATGGTGAATCCGAAAGAAGAGACAAGACTCGGAAACACCAAAGGGAAAACAAAAAGGATAAGGAAAGGAGTCGCCACCTAGTCTTTTAGTGGAAAGACGAGGAAAACCAAAACAAACACAAGAAAATCACGAAACAAAGCAAAATACAGAATGCATGTGTGATCCGTGCCTAATGGATAATGCAAGATGAATGCGGGCTAGAGAAAGGGTAAGGATTCTGGTTACGCATGGGGATGGGGTTAG